>JAQIWH010002385.1:0-24944 GCA_034695005.1 Cryptops parisi | reverse complement strand
TATATACACACACACACACACACATGCACGCACACACTCTGAGAGACAACGTGATACACTTCTCTGGGAATCGTTATTAAAATTGATGATGTAATGGCGTAACAAGTCACCGGTATAACCCTACCTGTTTAGTCATCATCATCGATGTTTTCTTCGTTGTTGAAGTTGGAAATAACAAGGTGACACGACCGATGATACAAAACGTGTCACGTGATGTCGGTTTATTAACGCGCAAGGAATGTTCTCTCGTGGTGTGTATATTGGAAGTTGAAGAATTTCCGGATTCGATAGATATTAAGTAATCCGAGAATGTACGGATTACGTGCCGGATGCCGTGTATACGTTTAAAAGATAAATAAAAAATATGTGTACAGTTCATCATGTACAAGTATAGGAAATGTTTTTTTCACTCCACGGTATATAAATGATTTCTGATGTAATGCGCCGTTTATAAAAGAGTGGTGGTGTTTTTAACCCTTTAGAAGCTACTTGCTTGGTTTGGCGTTATTTTTAAACTTCTCTCAGGTCACTGGTGGTTGTTGTTTGTTGTTTTTATTTTTAAATCTACTAGTTTATCGAGTTATTTCACTCGTGGTGTATTTTTAAAACACCACGTCGGGGACATTTTCGCGACAATTCGGTCGTTTCACTCCATTTTGTTTCAGGACTTTGCATTTCACGCCAGTGGTTTTTTTTCAAAAGCGTTACAATGTTCCATTTTAAACCGAAAATAGTTTTGATTGTGCTTTTGCACGTTAACAACCAGTATTAATCTGTGTTTTTTTGGATCACCCCGTATAATTACCGTTTTCACTGGTCAAATGTGATAATACAGATGAATCACCCCGTAGATTAATGGGCAAAGTTTAGCAAAAATATCTTAAGATAAATTAATGTTGTTGTTTTTTACCTACCTCACGTCTATGGGTCTAGATACCAGGTAAGGTTAGTTAGAAAATACAATATCATTAAAATATTTATCCATTCATCTTAATGATACTTTATCTAAACGCTGCCCACCAACCTAAAGTAAAAGTTTACCGTTCAAATGTAATTCAATTAATTTTTGCGATATTAATAATATAAAATAAGTTATTCGTTAGTATTAATGGTGTTTACAAAGGAAATCAATTATAATAATCAAAAAATTGATTTTTAATTAAATTTGGAAATAATTATAACGTCAAACCGGACATCATAAATGTTTAATGGAAATAATAAATATTTTTTTTTTTACAAATATAAATTTTATTTATATTTTTTTGTTATATAGTATATTTATTGTAAAATTTTTTTGGTAATATCTGATAATATTTTTTAATTTCTAATTAATTTTTTGTGATAATTTTTAAAAATTTATTATAACTGGAAATCTATAAATTTAAATCGGTATGATCTGGATCATTTTACGAAAGTGGCGCCTCGTCGTGGAGTGCACTGTACTAAAAAACGATCGTTGCGCGCATGCGTCGTCAGCGTCGATGGCCAAAGGAAGAAGAAAAAAGAAATGAATCATTCGGTGTTATGAGCTCAGCAACGAACCATCGTTCGTTGTTAATTCAGTTGCTCGATAGAAGTTGAAGAGCACGCTAGGAGTACCCACATCAACTACTACACTACACACATATAGTTAAGCGTGGACAAAAGACTTAACTACCAAATTTACCACATTACCACCCAGACGAAGTTGACTAGTTAACTTCTTTCGTCTATTTTTTTTATCGCAGGTAAGAATCGATGTTTCATTAACTTTTAACGTCAAACGAGTGAAGTTAAATAAGTGAGGTGAAACATATATACCACGTGAGGACATAATAAGCGAGAGTGTAAATTTAGAGCAAACTAGAGTAGCGATAGTTGAATGTGGGTTAACTATGTAGTTTTGTGGGTTTTTCATATTTGATTAAAATTTTTGTTGTTTACGGATGTGTATATTTAAGTGTAATAGTGTTCAGTTAGCACGTGGTTGTGAGGACGGTTTTGTTATTGTAGATTGACGGGGTTTTGTTAACAGTATGCTAGTTTTATGTTTTTGTTTTTAACGATTATGATTGTTACATATCGATAGTTTTCATAAATTTGTTTTGGATTTTTTATTATGTATCCACGTTTTACTAAGTTTTGATATTTTTACTATGTTTCAAAATATATATAAAAAAAAATTATAAAATATATTCATTGATTTTATTTGTTTTATTTTATATATTCCAATGATTTTAATTTAGATTTTTGCACAGTATTTAAAAAAGTACATTAAAAAAAAATTGATATAAAATTTATTGATTTTTTAAAAAAGTATACAAATATATGTATATTTGTATGGTATATTATGTTTTAAATTTTATATTTTATTTATATTTATTTATTTTCTTCGTTCCATAGGGACACATAAATTATAAAAATTGATTTCTATGAAATTAATCATAAAATAAGTAATATATTTTTTAACTAACCTCAACTGATATCTATGCCCATAGACACCAGTTTAGGTAAGTTATAAACAAAACAAAAAACAACTTAGCGCCACAAGCGGTAGCTTTCGCTAAACTGAAAAATATCATTGATCTTGCATGTATAAGTTTAAATATTATATTTAACTACAGTAAAACCCGAACTTAGTTTAAATATAAGTATGTATATTTACGCTAATTAATCTACGTACACTAATTTTTGTACACATTTCACGTGGAATTTAATCCTGATGTTTGTACTGATTTACTAATGACAACAAATACAAGTTTAAATATACAGTATATGTTACAGTGAAAACCCGATCATACTAGTCAAAATTTTAGCCACGAATTGAATTTTATCTAACCGCGTGTTAGATAATGCGGCCGAAGGCCGCCAAACGGTATAATTGAATGGTCTGAAATCGGTCAAGGAACCGGTGATTGAAATCTAGTTTTAGACTAGTGAAAAACCGCGTTTCAATTGGAATTGGAGCTTTTTATACTGTAAACATATGTTTATTTGAATGTAGTCTAGTAACTCCACGTAGGTATATCCACAACTAGTTAAATCCAGTTGTGTAAAGAACGTGATTCATTAAGTGATGAATTCGCGCTATTCTGATCATTGCGTAATAACCGGGGAGGTTGCTGATTAAATTAAAACGCTGACTCCTACTTCTCGATATTATTTATTCAGACTTTGATACCGAAGAGTACTGCTAATTTGTCGTAATTAAGTTAATCAATATACATATGTATGTATATGTGTGTGTGTCTGTGTATATATTATATATATATACACACACAAATACATAGTATTATATAGTTACACATAGTAAAAAATGGATTATCGATAAATGGCGTTGTGTTAATACTTTTGTGTTGTTTAACCCAGTTTTATTATAGCGTAGTAACGTGCATTACTTTACACGCGTAGTTGCGTGCCAGGTATTTCACCATCGCCGTTTTCTTCTTTTGATTCGATATAATTAAAAAAAAAGCATAGGCGATATATCGATATTTGTAATAAAAGTTGAGTGGGAGTTAACGTTGTTTACATGATTAGTACGGTGCTGCTGCTGTTATCGGTTATTGCCGGTTCTTTCATGTTATACCATCATCACGTGACCTTGGAACAAATTTCATAACCTCTTGCAATGGATGTTTTTTTTTTATTATTATTCGACATGTTTTTTTTTTCCTCGATTATTTATTATTTTTCTATGTATCGTTGAACCCGATTGTTAGTTTGTACTGGTAGTTCAAGGTCACTGGATCTCACTGTATAATTGTTTTTATTTTATTAATTTTATAGTTTGTTTGTTTTTTTCTCGTAAGATAATGTTGTACAATGAGACTTTTGTAAGTTTTTATTAATTTTTAAAAATATATTTGTATAGGGTGATACGTGTTGTAATCGCGTGGGCGACGACGACGACAACGACGAGAGTTCACTCACTCGTAGTTTGGCATTGAACATCGAAGTGTTTTTTGGAACCCTTCCAAAAGAGCGGGGGTGATGAGACACCCTCTATAAAAACAGTGGAAATGAAGTGCCATTGTTCTCAGTCTTGTGTTGTAATAACGGTTAGATGATGATGATAATGATCAGGAATTGCGTCATAGGGGCCCTAACAACGACTAAATAAACACCTACGTTTTGTTGTTTTTATTCTGTTTGACACAACAATTAGGAACGCCATTTTGTGTATTCATGCGGTGATATCCCTTCATTTTTGGTATTTTTTTCTGTATTTGGGGCGATAATTTACTCGTATTTATCAAGTCGTGGCATGTTTTAAATTTTAATTTATTGGCTCGTTTATTTAAATGTCCGTTAGAGGTCGCTGATGCGTCACGTGATGTAGATGGAAGTTGCGTGTATTTTTAATTGAAGATATCTTTTTGTCGATCCCTGGTTTATTTTTCAAAAAACAAAAAATTAAATGCAATATTTATAAACTATTATATAGGTTCGCCATGACTTGTTTATCGTCATCCGTCATTTCATTAAAAGTTGTATTACGTGCCATAATTTCCATTTAGGATGAAGGCCGTTGGCGCCAATTACAAGGCAATATTAATTAACGACCACTTAATGATTTCTCACCAATTATGTGTTGGTGGGGGAAGCTATTATTAATGCGTATATTTTAGGATTAGATGGTTGGAAGTTTTGTGGGTTTTTTTCAGTTATTTTTAACAGTGAATGAAAATGACATCACTAATGACACGGTGCTGTAATTACCATAAACTCAATTGCGCGTCAAAATTATACGCGAAATCGTTTTGGTTAACTTTTTTTTTCTTCTTCAGATTATGGTGATGGTATAAAATGACCTTTTCGATAAAATAATTACACGGCCATTGTTTCATTTTTATTAATTGACGGTTTCGTAACAAAAGGGTTGGTGATTTGCATAAAACTACAAAATATGCACTGCGTAACATTGCTTTACCACCTGCAGTTTCTCCCATGTTCCATCCTTTTTTCACGTTGTTAGTGACGTGTTCACGCTGTTTTCACCTTTTTACGTTTTTATGAACGAGGTGAGTCGCGTGTTCGTACCGTTTCATCTTTTTTTCACATCTTGATTCACGCGCAAAGTCACGTTATTTGTACCATTTCAGCATGTTCACGATTTAAGTCGCGTGTGCACGCTATTTTACTTCTTTACACGTTTTCATTCGCGAGGTGAGTCACGTGCTCGTACCGTTTCATTTTTTTCTCTTGATTCACGCGCAAAGTCACGTTTTCGTACCTTTTCGTCAGTTTCACGTTTTCATTCACGATCTAAATCACGTGCTCGTACCGCTTCATCTCTTTTCACGAGCTAAAGACAGGTGTTGATGCGTTTTCATTCTTTACGAGTTATGTCGCGTGCATATGATTAACCTTTCTGCAATATTGACGAATTGGAAAGTTGAGATGCCTAGCCAAGTTAAATTATAGAGATGACCAAAATTGCATATAATAGGATAAGTGCGCTAGAGTCTGCTACCGATTTGTAGTCAGCCGCGTATATCAGACGTTAAAGTTAAACTATTTACCGAAATAACTTTTCATCAAATTAGTTTTTAAAATATATATATTTTTTTTAATTCTACAGAAATTAACATTAACAAATCATTTTCTTCACCTATTATATTTAAAAAAAAAATATGGACTACATTTACAACCAAAAAGATTCTAATTCGAAGTTGTAAAATTTCTCATGAAAATCTTCTTTGGCACTGATTTAGTGTATACGAGCAAAGTAAGGGACACCCTGTACATTTCGGAATGATGGCATTGACATTGACAAGATAAGGAACAAAAGCTTTCCATATAAAACCGAGTGCAATGTTGACTTGTTTAGTTATTTTTTTCTCTTTCATAAATACTTACATTCGATCGATCGATAAGATTTTTAGAAGTCGATGCCTTTGATTGCATCGCTTTTATGATTTTCGAAGGTTAGCTTATTTTATTTTTTTGTTTGATAGAATTTTTTGAATGTAAAGTCTGGTGACTCAATGGGTTGTTATCGCAAAAAGGGTGAAAAAAAAAATAAACATAAGTATATACATAGTTTTCGAAAAGAGGTTTGGCAATGAACGAGTTCGATTACCACCGGTTTAAAAATAGAATTTATTTATGTAAGACCAAATGGAACTTTTGACTCCTCCGTGTGTTATTAAAACATCTCAAATATCATGTACTTTATTAATGTCTTTTAGTTTTTTTTTTTTTTTCAGTGGTGTTAAGCTACTTTGTGATTTGAACTTTTCGAATATTGAACTTCAGAATTTTTCAAATTTGAAGTTATATCTTCTTGAATGTAGTTTTATTAAGAAAATAATCGCCGCTTGTGGCGCTAGTGGTTTATAGAATGTGTAATCATGGAGTTACAACTCCATGGTGTAATGCTAGTGCCCAACCTAGTTGGCTATCATAACAATCGATCACACATGCCAGCACTAGATTTGGCCAGTGCCTCCTAATATATAGGAGGCACTGTTTAAGAGAAGTGTCCATATTTTGTTAGTGTTAATTAGCATGCCTGGGTTACGATTTTGCAAATTTTTCGGCTTTATAGATTTTCTTGTTTTTGTAATTCCTTGTTATAATCGATATCTCTTAAGATAAAAATATCGATTCATTTAAAGCTAATTTGGTTGCGAAATTTCTTGTTTATGTTACGATATGAAATAAACAACGCGTTAATGAATGTTTTTATTTGTTTTAGCTGATATTGCCCATAACTTACAGGATATCGTAAACCGAATTGTTTATTTTTGTTATCAGTTAGTTAATATTTCATTATAATGAATTATGAATAAAAAATTATCTTTAGTTATATGAGTAATTTATTACGTAAATTTGTCATTGGTATGTGATGATGATGATACGTAGGAATATATCGTTAATCGAATACAAATGGTAGGTGCTTGATTTTGAATCAAATTATATCGTCAATTTGAAACATGTAGCGAAAATTAACTGAAATATCGTTAACCGAAAACATAGGCACGAAAGGGCTAAATATGCGAAATATCGTTAACCGAAACTTAGTGTCATTCGAAACCTAAGCGAGAATAATGGAGAATAATAAGAAAACTAAGCATCGTTAACCGAAAGACTTGCTTTCGCCAAATTGGTAGTCATTTCGTTATTCGTTGCTCAACGTTTCTTTTACCCCTCGTCGGTCGAACGTTAATGTCACGTGACGTCATCGTTGGCGGAGTCAAAAACCTTTCACAGTTCATTTTGCTACGGAGAACGCGCGTCAATTGCGACATCCACCCCACCCACGCGCACAAAACACACACAGATACACTGAACTTACCATTATGATGAAATAACAGGCAAAAGACACCGAGTCAGTACTGTAATAATAAACTGAACAACGATGTTGATGATGCCGATAATGAACCCTCCTTGGTTTTTATTTTTTTCAAGGGTACCTATACACCAAAAGTTGCGAAATTTTGGTGTTGAATTTTTATTGTTATTGTCATTATTTTTTTGTGAGAAATGTGGTTTGTTGATTGGTTTTTTGTTGGTTGTTGTTATAGACATCGTTAAAAGGAATTTGTTTTGTCTAACGTTTTTGAAGGACATTTTTATGGGTGAGTCAAGTGTTTTATTTTCAACGACAGATATGACATCATTGGTCATTGAATGTCAGTTTAAATGTTTTATGACCGACGACATTGGAATCTGTAATAAACCATGTCTCGAGTTTATTGTTATTCAACTTGATTCGGTTAACGATATATTGGTGGAGTCATCAAAAGGGAAGTTGTCAAGTTTGTTTGTTTGTTTTTTGCGACTTATTCAAAAGTGTGACATTTTAGCACAAAAATTATAGTATCCCATTAAATTTATAGTGATGATTCAGTTAACGATGGTTGTCGAAGAAAAGTGATCGATTATATCGTTAATCGAAAATAGGTAGTCTAACAAAGGTTTATCGTTGCAATATTTTCAACAAAAAATCGTTACGCGAAAATAGTCGTACAAAATTGTAACGTTGTAATATCTTCAACAAATCGTTCATCGAATATAGGAAATTCAAATCCTAATTCGTTCCAAAAACAGTACAAGAATGTTATTGATCTAAAATATCGTTAAGTCGAGAATATTATTAATCCAAAATATCAATTATAGGAATGAAATATATAAACGACAAAAGACTTTAATTAGATTTTACGTAACGACAAAAGACTTTGTTCTAAAAAGTGTCAATCGAACCATCGTTAATCGAATCATATCGTTAATTGAATCATATCGTTCCTCGATGTATCGATCATCAGAATGTATAGATTTGAGTCTCAACAATAATCAACTGCAGGCAGTGTACTCTATTTTGTAATGACTAGTAGGTGACCCGTGCTGTATCACGTGAGAATATGGTTCTCTTTGTTTCCACTCGTGTTATCGTTTTCCTTGTGTGCTGCGCGTGTTTTTTTTTTACTCGTTGCCGTGGAAACATTCTTTCACGGACGGGGAAAGAACAGCTCGTGTTTATTGTATAGTATAATCGTTATATCACTTTGGATTGCACACTTTTTATTGGTTGTTACGGGTATTCGAAACAACTACAGTTTTCATTGTTTTAATATCGATGTAGGTTAGGTTTAGGCGTCAATGCTACGGACGTAACGAGTCAGGTAACAAGCGTCTAATCGGTTATCCTTGGCGTGTCTTCCGCCTAACCTTGTCCCCAAAAATATTATAATAGTACTACGTATTCCGCAGATCGCCTCGAGTGACTTTGTGTTTTTTTGTGTGTTTCGAACCAAGTGTAAAAAAAAGTGGAGACAAACGCACTTTTGTACTCGAGTTGTAAACTTTGAAGGAACGCGACGATGAAGGAAATGCCGTAATTTTGTGTTTTTGTTTTTTGTTGTTGTGGTGGTGTGAAAGGGAATTTTGCATTCGACCAAATGCTCGCGTTTCATTGGCTTATAATTGAAGATGACGTTTGCTGCTCTAAGGTAGTACTGAGATATACCTTTCACTTTTTCATATTTTTAAAATAAAAATCTAATTAATTTTAATGGTAGTTGGAATCGATAAATTAATAGTAAAATTATGACTTTTCCAAAATACCAGGGGCGCGTTCCTGGACACTTTCCCAAAAAAACCATAGGCCCCCGTTTTTCGTCACATCGAAAGATTCGTGCTATGCATTCAAAATTTGAATTGTTTTGTATAATGCTAATTGTAATAAATGATAACATTAAATAATGGTAAAACTTTCGTTTCTGTTACAAGAAAACGGTTCTTTTAAAAAATAACATAGAAACAACCTATACCTTCAAAAACCAGGGGTGCGTTCTTCGTCACTTCGAAAAAGTTTTTTTTTGACTAATTATATATTTTTTTGTAATCCTAGTTGTAAAGAGTGATAACATTAAGTAATAATAAATCTAATTACACTTGTGTAAGAAAACAGTTCTTTAGAAAAATGAACATTGAAGAAATCACCTATACTTAAAAAAACAAAACAGGGGCGCTTACTTCACTTCGAAAAAGTTTCGTTATGCACTCGGATTGAAATTGATAGCATCGATCATTGCATAGGTCGCATAATAAGAGTTATTGTCGTCATAGGAAAACTTTTTTTTTATAGTTACACTTTTTGTTAGGTAGAGTGTAGGTGTCGTTCGATGTCTCGACTCGCTGTCATTGAACGTTCACTTAGAAAGGAATGATTCCAGTTGAGTGGGCGTTGAAGGTGTGTTTTAGATTTCTATGAGAGAAAAAAAAACAACAACGACCAACTCTATACTGAATGTTATTTTGCCGCTGCTGTTGTCGTTGATTGGTTAGTTGAAAGGTTGTCATCGTCCTTGTCCTACATTTCATATGTGTGAATATGTAGATACATAAATATGTGCAGTTGATTTTTTGAGAGTTATTTTAGCAGTAGTAGTAATACAGATATACTATAGGGTACGTATAATACGTTTATTTATTAGTTCAATAAGTTACTAGTTCATGTTTTGAATCTAAATAAGACGGTCGTAATATAGAAATAGTATTATAAGAAACACATACAGTTTATCGTAAACGATAAACCATTTACATTCGGGTTCCAAATTTTATCGATAACAATTGTTATATTTTGCAGTTTATAAATGAAGATCGAGATCCAAGAAAATTCAAAAGTTCGAAAATTTTTGGAACTGGAATGTTCAAAATGAACCCGGACTTTTTTTTTGCTTCTTTCGTATATACAAAAATCCGGTTCGATTTTGAACAACCTAATGTTAAAAACGAACTGAAAACGGTGAAAATAGTAGAAAAGTAAAATGTAATTTTTTTTAGTAATGTTTAGTAGCCTAACCATGATTTGTTTCATGTTTAAATTTTCAATGTTAGTAAAGCTTTCGATTGTTTTAAAATGACAAACTATTATGGAGGACGAACTATCGTTCTTGTCCCTCATCTTCCAGGAAGAGAAACGAGAAGGACTTTCCATTTGGAAAACGTTTCGTTTTTTTTTTTTTTTCTTTCACTTTTTATGACCCGATTGGTGGTCTCCTACGAAAGTTCTCATAACGAGGCCAAGGTTGGCCGGTAGTCAGTATAGATGGCGCCATGGAACGCCCATCCAGTCTTCTTGTTGTTTTCTTCCATTTTTTCCACTTTTCTTATTTGGAATGGCAAGGAAGCTTTTAGCATTTTTCATTTTTGATCATCACCCTTATTGTCCTTGATTACAAAACCGTTTTGTATTGACACCATATAGGTTTTCTTTTTTTTGGGGGGTGGAAGCGTATTGAAAAATTGTGACGTCATAAAGTTACTACGGAGACCAAGGGCCCGTTCCTCCACCAAATTTACACGGGGCCAGGAAACATGGTTCAAGTAGTGATGTGTGAATTGGTATTATTACAAAGATTTTATTTATATCAGTTATGGATGAATGTAACTATTAATAGTCACATTCATCCATAAAATGTAAATATAGTTGAACCTCCGATAGGAAGGCCCCTTGAGTTGTTTGTTCATCAGTTTCTTTTTGAACAAAAAAATGGAGTTGGTGATGAACATAAATTTTAGTAAAATAAAATTAAAATCCCGGATCTCTGTTGTAACGTTTCCGTTATAATAACGAGATGTATTTTTTCGAAATAGTCAATTTCTGAATTTTGAACGTACATATTTACATAGATTTTGTTTTGTTTTATGATGTAAATCGGTATCATGGAAAGTTGATTCCTTTTTCTTTTGTTTCAGTTTTTTTTTATGACGTCATCGTTTTTATTCCTTTTGTTTATTTTCTCAGAAGGTAGGGGACTATGTGTCACTTCCGGTGCTTCGAAACCGCTCTTTCCGGTCGTAGGCTTTCTTTTTTTGTTGTTGTTGTAAAAGGATTTTCATGATTCAGCAGCGGATTTACACAAGTACCTCGAAACAATATATTTTAAACTATGTGTGAAACTATCATTGACGACATCGTGACAATACAAATTGTTAATTTTTCACAATTAAACGACGACGAAATGTAACGATGAAATGTTGCAAGGTGGTGTTAAAAAATATGAAATGTGTGGAAATTCCGTTTTTAAATGCAAATATATGTAATTTGAATTGGTACATAGCGAACACATAGAGTTCATGGAACTGTAAACGGTACAGTGCCGTCGTCGTACCCTAGCTTCCTACGAAGTTTAACGCAACATCATCAATGCATCATTGAACCCGCTTAAGACGTTTAAGATGGGTTTCTCGCTTAAGAAGTCCAAAGTTGTTTTTTTGACTTGAATTAGCGTAAATCTGTAAAAATGCAGAAAATGAACGCATCTCATTAAGACTATTTCCATTTAAGAAATTTTACCCTCTTAAGAAGTTTTTCTTGTTTAAAATGTTTTTTTTTTCTTTTTTTGGAAGTAAATTTTTTTTGATGATTTTTAGTTATCCCACTAAAAAATATGTAAAATAAAAGTATACATAAAACTAATATAACTCGCTTAAGATATTATCCCGCTTAAGACGGTTTTTTCCACTTGAAACGGTTTACCCCATTTTTAAGATTTTTTTTTTGCCGTTCAAACAGTGAACATTTTTGGTATTCTTTTAATGGATATATACCATTTTTTTGCCCGGTTAAGTCGTTTTGTCCGTTTAAGATGTTTTTCATCGAAGATCAGTATTTTGTTTAATCGAGCGGTTGCGAAGGAAAGTTTGCCTCCTCGTTTAAATGTAAGAATTTTTCGGAGTGTTTAAAATAAGCATTTGCTTAGTCTAGACGCCGTTTTACATGGCGACGAAAAAAAAAATATCACGTGATATTGTTGACAGGACGAATGAAGAAAAAGGCTGCTGTAACGTTCTTTCGAGGTCTCTGAACTAGGCTCTGGCCTAACGCCAACAAGTTTCTGATATTTATTTTGATTTTTTTTTTTAAACAAACCTTACATGTTATTTTTTTAATACATACATATATATGTAAAAAGTAGATATATAAATATATATAAATACTTATTTATAAAAAGGTCTCTAATTTTTATTAATATTATTATCGGATAATCGTGATAAAAGAATGACGCTTGTATAAGGTGTGGGGTTGGAGAACCAAATTATCGTGAAGATTGTGTTTGTCGTTGAGTTTAATGTCTATGACCGATTGGACGATAAGATATACAGTGCAGTACACATTTTAGTTATTTTTGTATTTGTCACATCGGCTCTCGAATAGTACATTTATATCTTTTTTGTAGTCTTTTAATATTCGCGAATGAGTTGACGTATTCGCAACGTACCCTTCATATGGTTTTTCTAAATTCACGAAATTTGACTTCAGGATTCCATATAAATTATAGCCAATGTTAAATGTTGTATACACCTTAGATCACGTTAGAAATTTCGTGAAAACCGGTTTGTTTTCTTGCGCGTCATGTCCGAACAAACATATCGTTTTGTCTTCTATTATAGCCTCGTAGCTTATCACTAGTGTTGTGAATTATAGCCTATGTTGGAAGTTGTATCGACCTTAAATTGCGTTACGAATTCCTAGTGAGAATCTGTTTTTGTTCTTGCGTTATAACCGAACAAACAGCGCTGTATCGTTTTACATTGGTGTCGAGTTGACGTGTTATTATGAAAATTAAACTAATTTGGGGGAAAGTTAGCCGTCACTATGACAGTGCATTTTCAAGATGACAATACTAATAATGTACCACGATTATTGTTATTATTTCTTTCATAGGTTATTAACCCAATTTTCTTTATAAAAATATAAACATAATTCAGTTTACACAATTATCGTCTTTTTTTGTGAAACGATTTTAATTATTTATTTAGTTTTAAAAGATGCGTTATTTTAATTTCACGGCTTGAACAAAAATAGCAATAATTACACCCAATTTGGTCATAATTTCTTCCGCGCGCACAACTTTCACGTGGCGAAGGTTACAAATGTTTGTCCAATTAGGTGGTACAAAGATGCGTTCCGTACTTTTTCCGAGGATAAACAGTTTTGTTTCATTTTAATTGGAAAAACGAAGTGGAGGTTATTGTGGCACGCGTTTATTGTAATATAACAATAAGTGTCAGATTATCCGACTTTTTTTTTGTGCGTATACATTTAACAAAACGTTTCTAGAAGAGTTCCTTGTATTGTCGCAGAAGGTGTTAGAGAAGTTGCTGTGTAGACGAATCGTGTGCTCTTGGATCATGCGAGACACAAGATATACTGTTTTAGATAACCAATGATCTTATTTATTCAGTAGTTAACCGTAGTACAGTAAGTGTACCTAATAGGATTTGATACATCTAGACTCCACGTGGTTACCTATCAACCACGGGGTTCACTTCTACTGGTTTGAATGTTTCAAATCCATAATTCCCTATCCCGCTAAACATAATTTATTATCAGTGAAAAAATCTTTAAAGATCAGTTTTTTTTACTTTACTCACTAGGACACTAGGTAGATCTTTTAAACACCACTACGACGTTATGCTTCCCACCTGGAAGTTTCGTTAGGTAAGAACAAAGGAGAGTGCGAGAGAAAGAGACAGGCGAACTATTTACACAGCCATCTCTAACCATACTTATAGATAGATCATCTTATACTTATAGATGGATCATCTTTTCCTACCTTTCTTACGTACCGAAACCTGTAGGTGGGAGGCGAAACGTCGTGTTGGCGATGTTTTTTAAAATAATTTTTTACTGGTGATAAATTGTATTTTATTTATGTCAGATGGTATTCATGTGACCTAATGATACAGTTGGTCAACAACGATTATGTGAAAGGCATATTCTGTACTGAGTTAATTAGCGTAGTTAAGATTGACAAAGATTTTGCATGTTGTTCATTGCTGACGTGACTGATATACTGTATCTAATGTGGAATCCTTTGTATATTTGCAGATGAGCGTGTGTGATGGTGACGGAAAGCGGTAAGACACAGACGACGCACGTGCCGCCAAGTCCGCGGACACCGTCCGGGTCGCTGGCACGGGAGCAGGCCGTGGCCACGCCTCCTCCGGAAGCCATGCTCCACATGTCCACTTCCGACCACCACAAAACGGCCATCCTGTGGTCCGGTAATGCCAACAATGGCGGACCCATCACAGGCATCGACTTGAGCAAGCGCCCCAAGGACAGCATGAGCTCGGCAGCTGCCTTGTCGGCCGCGGCTCGCAAGCAGCGAGAGTTCATTCCCGACAACAAGAAAGACGAGAGCTACTGGGACAGGCGCCGACGCAACAACGAGGCCGCCAAGCGATCGCGCGAAAAACGGCGCCTCAACGACATGGTCCTGGAAACCCGAGTCCTGGAGCTGACCAAAGAGAACGCCGTCCTCCGGGCCCAGCTCACCGCCATCCGGGACAAGTACGGCATCTCGGGCGAGAACCTCATCAACCCCGAGCAGATTCCCGTGGCGCTACCCCCGTCCGATCCCGTGGCCATCAACTTGAGCAAGCGAAACAAGCTACTAGTGGCCGGAGGACTCCCCATGCAAGTGGGTCCTGGAGGTATGGGTGGCATGTCTATGCGTCCATTGCTCGTTGGCCCGCAACATTCACCAGTGGGGCACATGAATGGCAAGCAACTCTACGAGCCCATGGAGTGCAACAACAACCATAACCACCACAACAACAACAATGGCAGCCCCAACAACAGTCACCGGAACTACCTGGGCGACGTGAAGGAAGAGGCCCTCGCCGAGATGGTGACTCTGTACAACTGCTGTCGGTTTCCTGCTGAAGGTGGAGGACTCTACTCGGCCAGGATGCCTCCTACAAGCTCGCATTCGCCCCCCGTCATGAACGGAGGCGGCCACGCGTACATCCCCAGCAGGACCGAGATCGCCATCTACGACAGCCAGAGACGGGGTTCGGCGTGTTCGGAGAACAGTCTCTCGGACGTGGCCCACAACGACGGCTGTTCCAGCGGCGACGAGAGCCGATCGGCTCGATCTCCCTCCGGCGGCAGCGACAATGGGGTGTCGGTGAGCTACGCCAACCTGCCCCACAAGTTGCGGCACAAGTCGCACCTGGGCGACAAGGATGGCACCGCCCTCAACCATTGCGGATCCACCAACGGCTACCGGAGTCCCCCGGTCAGCCAGCCCAGCGCCGTCATCGTGGACGAACTGAGTTCGGGCCACGAGGCCAGCGGGGACGAGGCACCCACACCGAAAAGGAGGCGCCAGTCGGACGGTGGAGTGATTGGGGGCCTGTCCAATCTGTCGGTGGCTTCGGACGATCTGGAGAGCGAGAACTGCCAACTCAAGTCGCAGCTGCAGCGTCTCGCTTGCGAGGTGGCCAGTCTCAAAGACATGATGCTGAATGGCAGGGACACTGGGGCAGGTGGGGCACACGACCAACCACCGATGCTCGAACCGGCCGTCAGTCCACCCATCGATCCCTGAACTCTGAACGAGAGCTTTCTTCGGTCCTGGACACCCTCCAATCAAGGTCTTCTTCACCGATGCCGCGCTCCTGCAGCTTGCTCCTAAGTGGTCCTGAACCCCTCCACTGGCGCCAGTGCGAAAAAAAGAAAAAGCTCTTTCAAGGCCAGTCGTTTAAAGCTGGTTCTAGCTACTTGGGGGCTAGAACTACCAACCTACAGTATGTGGCAGGGATTACTACTATCTCGGGAATAACAGCGTGCAACCACAACCATATGGTTTCACGTGGACTCGCCACTTGGAGCAAAAACAAAATGTGTTATGATTGCTCTTTTTTTTAAAAAAAGAAGAAAAAAATGGTTTCTTTGAAAAAACAACCACGTGCAGGGAAACTCTTTAGTGTCATTTTCCTTAATTTTTTTTACATGGGCATTACAAGCAAAATATAAATTTCTAAATATATATAGTATATATATATATTAAACGTTGATGAAGTATCCCGATGATGATGATGACGATTAATATTATTATTATTATTACGTTTTACCCATATTCTATTTGTAAATGTAACTACAAAAAAAAAACACCGCCATGTTTCTATATTATTTGTACAAAAGAAATATCCCCCCCCCCCCGAAAAAAACAACTTTTTTTTGTAAGATAATTTTTTATTTGTCCAAACATCGTCGATTATTTTTATTTTTCATTTTTTATAATCATTATAAGTTAAAAAAAAAGCATCGCTAAAAAAATTTTTTACTTCATTTTTTGTCGTTTTTAAGAAAAAAATGAAAAATCTGATTTGTTTGTCACCCCCCAGTTTCTTATTACGTCGCTTGAGGCCAGTAGATGAATATAACGAGTTGAAATAATTTCTTATAAATTTTTTCGCGGGCGATAAAATGGTTACCTAATTTTCCGCTAAGAAATCGTTGCGTTTTTGCTCTTTCCACACAAAATAGACATTTCACGTTTTTTACTTGGCAAAAAAGATAAATCATTTCAAAGTTGCAATTTTTTTCTTTCAATAACTACTCAGGTTTTTGTTATATATTGTACTCAAATTTTTTTCGCTCCTTGTATCCATATCACAAAAATGGATATTTCTATTTTTTCGAAACGCCAATATTTTTGATGATAATAGAATTCGAGTGCTTTTGTTTCTCCCTCTCCTCGATGTTTATTGTTTTTTTTGCAACGATATTTCCTTTGGCTAAATCGCAGTCTTTAACACGATTTCATTCATCAGGTGTATGTTGGATTTATTGAAAAACAAAACCGCTCGCTTTTTTGTTGTGTCTCTATATATATATATTAACAAATTTGCGTGACTTCTTGCTCAATCATTGTGAGAGAAAACAAAACACACCCACACAAAAGACGTCTGAATTTTTATGGTCATTACATCATTGCGTTAGGTCAGTATGCAGGATTTAACTACTAATCGAAAAACAAGATCTCTTAATTACATATTTTTTTCTGTACAAATTGGAGACATACAGCAGTTTTTAGGGACTGTTTATAACAAACCCAGGATCCGTTCACCGACATGCGAACATCGTTTTTTTTTAAAATGCGAAAATGATTGTAATTTTGTGAACAAAAGCAACAAAAGTGAAAGTAACATCGTTTGCTACATGCGTCGAAATCGTTGCAACAATGCTTCGTAACAACGTACAATAACAACGATGTTGAAGAACGCACCCCAAATTTTAGTTTTTATAATTTGCTTTTTTGAAACGTGGATGAACGTTTTTTTTTTAGAAAAAACCATAGTGAATTTAACAAAAAAACAATTACGAAATTTATAAATTGACATTCAAAAAATCCCTATACTCCCGTTGCAGCGATTGTTTGGTGTAACGTTACCGTAACAATCAACGGATGTGCAGGAACGCAATCCTGTTTTGTTTTGTTTTTCTTTCAACGTGCATGATCTTCGTTTAGCGAAAAAAAATACGATAAATGTTGATAAAAAAAACTTACAAAATTAAATCATGCTTGTAACATCATTTTTTTTCCTAAAAAAGAAGAAAGTAACACCGACGTTGATGTGACGTCATAACGATTATGTGACGTCATAGCAACATCGTATCGACTAAATATGATGTGATCTTAATGATAAGCATGAATTGTTCAAATTACATTTTTTTTGTGATTTTTGAGAACCTTTGAAAGCAATTTTTTTTCTGAGTCATATTGTTGCAACGATGCTAAGACATCGATGACGCGTGTCGAAGAACGGACCCCTGGTTTTTCTCTACAAAAGATGCTACAACTTTGATTATTCTAGATTTTGGGTTTTTCATTTTTTTAGTTTTATTTTTTAAAAAAAAAGGCTTGGTCCCAAAAAAAAAAACACTTTAGACACTGAATCGAGTCTGATTTTTTTAAAGGCCAGTATATAAAGACTAAAGTTGATTTTTGTTTTCTTTTTTATATACTATATACACTTCGATGTGTTTATACCAAAGTCAAATGAATCCAGTACAATAACATCAACAGTTTAACGTTGCGTGTTTGTTTTTTAAAAATGAAAATTGCAACGTGGCAAATATTTTAACTTATAATAAGTAACAAAATATATAGATATATATCTTATCTCCCATTTTTCGATGATTCTTGATGGAAATTTAGATAGGATTTTTTCGGTTCGTATTTTTTTTACCGTGACATATTTTTTTATCAAAATGAAACATTATTATAAAAAAAAAATAAAAATACGGCATTTTTTTTTTTGGTTTTCAAACTTGACAATCTTGTTGGAATGCAATGACATAATTTATTTGAGATATCTGGTTGTTTTTTTAAAATGGATAATTTTCATTGATATACATCATTGATTGGTTATTTTTATAATGATTCTTATTATAATTTTTTTTTATATATATGAAAATGTTTTTTCACTCATTCAAGTCAGGCCTTTTTTGTTTTCATTGTATAAAAATACAAACAAACCATGTTCTTATTTTGTTCAATACTCCAGTGATATTTTCTGGTTTACATTGGGTATAGTACTTTATACTCAAGTATGGCATTCCCACTGTTACGATATTTTATATATTTATTTTTTAAAAAAAAAATGTTTGGATAAAAGTTTGGTACTTTTAGGTTAGTTCACCGACATTACTGGTGGCGCTAGCGGCGAACCCTCACCACATTGCTTGGCGTGTGTGATCGATGAACCGTGTAACATCACTGCTTTTTGTATTTTTAAATGAATCTGGTAACTATGGGTATAGATCCCTGTTTGGGTTAGTTAAGAACTAAAAAAAGTAATCAAGTTTTAAGCAGCCATACGCCAACCATCGATCACAAACGCCTAGCTGATTGGTGTAGTTTCGCCACTAGCGCCACCGATAATGGCGTTGAGTTAAATAAAACATACCAAATTTTTTTTATATATCAAACAGGGGCATTATGCTGAAAAAAAAACATTATTTTCTAATATCCAAAAAATTAATTGGCATTATGTACGATTTTTGTACGGTTTGTAACTATGGGAATGTTAAGCTGTGATTTTTTTTATAATAATTTTTTTATAATGGAAAAAATGTGAAATTGAACTTTTTTTAGGGGGCATTACAATGAAAATAAAATATCTCTCCAGTATTCTAAATCTATAAAAAAAAAATCATTGTGCCTTTTGGAACGACCTTACAACCAATTGTTCAAAGGGTTTGACACAACCACCTTGATGACGTCACTACTTTTTCGATGCTTATCGCTTAACTTGTTTTTGTTTTTTTGTAATAAGGAAACGATAACATCATGTTTCGATTCTTTATTAATTATTTTTTGTTTCTGAATTTTTTTTTACGACGAGTACACTTAATTATTGTATATATTATTATTATTATTATTATTATTATATAAAATATTATGAAAGTGTTTTTTTAATATAAATAAACCAACACGTTTAAGAGAAATGTTACCAATTCTTTTTAAAGAAAAAAAACCCAAACAAAAATTGTTCATTTTAAATATTTGGTAAAAAAAAAATTTTTGTTTATAATAAAAATTATGAAATATATTTCTTAAAAAAAAAAATTGTAACTCAATTTTTTTCCCTCAAAGTTGTACGGTTTCATTTTTTTTTTTAATATTTTTTTTTAAAAAATATTATTTTGTATTTTTCCAATAAAATTACGTGTTGCCACTCGAAAAAGGTATATACATTTTTTTTATTATTACTATATGAATATTTATCCAGCTGTACATAAGAGTAAGAGTAGTTAATAGTAATACAACAATGAACTGCATGACGTAATTTAAATTACAACAATGAACTCCATGACGTAATTTAAATTACAACAATGAACTGCATAAGCTGCAATTACTATAAATATTTACCCAGCTGTATCTGCATAAGAGTAAGAGTAGTGATAGTAATACAACAATGAACTACATAAAGTGAGGTAAATTTTAAATTATGACAATAAACTGCATAAACATAAGCTGTAATAATGAGATCTAAAAATTATAAATACAAGGTTTGTTTTTAAGACACCCTGTGGTTACCATACCAACCACGGGGGTTTGTTTCTAGTTTGTAATAAACAAACATAATTATTAATTTTTTTATTCAGTATCGTTGTAACATCATAACAAGTGAGTCATGGTTATCGCATTGGTTACCGACATAAAAATCCATTAGAAAGTAGATCACGAAGTGTATCTTTTGATATCACTTCCTGTTAAGGAATTTTCACGAGATACTTTAAAACTAGGTCAGTGGTATCAGGTTAGATATCTAAAAATATCAACGACCGTTTGTCTTTTAACTTTATATTTTTATTTATATATATAAGTATATATAAAAAGTTTTAGATCGAATTTTTTAAAAATATTTTTTTAACTATACCTGTGTGGGAGATAAGAACAAAAAATGTAGTTATTTGGGTTGCATTCAAATAAGAAAGTGACATTGACACGAATAGTAAGCAACAGAATTGCTTTTTTTTTTTCTACGGTGGCCTGTGAATTTTTTCTTTTTGAAAAGGTTTCAGTTTCTTTAAAGTATGTCAATGTCGAACGTGAAGCTGACCCACTTTTCATCAACTTTCTCTTTTTGTTGTGTAGTAACGTGACGTCACACTTTTATTAGTTTCCCCCTCCATTTTGCGCGGAAAACAACAAACACGCATCTTTTATAAATTAACTCAGATTTGGAGGCTAAATTTATATAATTAATATTATTCCACTAATTAAATTTTTTTTAACTATTTAGTAATTACACCACTTTAGAAAGTTATTGATGGAAAAAATCTTATATTTACAGTTATTTATTGTTTTAACTCATATTACTTGGCAATATTTGTTACAGTTAAGAGTATCTATTTTTGCATTTTTTTACACACTGTGGCGCTTCTATAGCTGGAGGCAGGTTCTAGTCTTATATCTAGATGTATGAAACTTGCAATGATAAGTTTGACGTCATAAATTTCCTATAAATGTCATAGTTTTTATATTTATATTTTATCATATATTTAAAGTTAATTTAGGTTTAGTATACCACAAAACACTTGTTACTGTTCTGTTGGTACATTTAAAAAAACTTTTATTTTCGTTATCAAGGAGGAAGTATGAAAAGGCTAGTTTTTAACAATAGAAATGAATTATAAATTATGTTATAAAATATTACGGAAACGTTTGTTTTGTATTGCTGGTTATATTTATAGAAACCAATTTACGTAATATTTTTACGAGATATAGAATTTTTACGACTTTCTTTTTTTTTGTTGTTGCTGTTGTTGTTAACTGTACAAACAATACGATAGGTTTTTGTTCGCAGAATTATCATCGCGTTACACCATTGACGTCATCCACGAATAACCTTGTAAGATTATCTTTGTTGCATTTGTTCCTTTCACGCGTTAAACGAGGAAAAATGGTGAAAAAATATACTGAAAAATGAACGTTGATTTATTGAAATAACATTTTTACACAACAGAACAATATATTTTTTGTTTATTTATTTTTCATATCAATGTCAAGCCAACCTTTATCAGCAAGACCTCCCTCCCTCGAAAAATGACAATTCAACTTTATTCATTAATTCATATATTAAATTTTAACCCATTATATTATTTTTATAATGCGTATTATATTTTATCGTATTTTTTGCTTTTAATATGAAGTTATTTTTATAACCAGTAAATAGGATAGGAAATTATTATTTTTTTTATTACACAATCCATTGTTTTATTTTAACACATGTTATTTCGCAACATTCGTTACCGTACAGTTATTGTTTTAACTCATATTGCTTAGCAATATTCGTTACAGTTGGAGTATCGATTTCGGTATAATTTTTCAGCATTTTCACACACGGTATGGTTAGTGGCGGATAGCTGATGAGGAGCGCGCTGCAATTTTATTAGATAGATAGTTTAATACTAATTTTTATAATAATTTTAGTTTTAATGTGTTTTTTGCGATGTCATTTGTTTTCACCACACAAACACATGTGTTATTTTTAATTAGGATCGTTACATGATTTTTTTTCTACACTTTAAATTCCACTTATTAATTCACTATTTAATTTCAATTAATAATATTATTTTTTTTGTAATGTATATTACACCTAATTGTATTTCTTTTTACTTTTAATACAATTAATTTTTATGATAGTTCAAGATACGATTTTAATTATTTTCCTTGAAAGCTAATGATACATCGTCGTCTGCTTTCGTCAAATTTCGTCTGCTCTTTCGCGTCAGTTCGCATTTAGATCATCACGTGACCTCTTCTGTTCTCCTCCTTCTTGTCTTCTGTTATCGTTTCAGCTGGGATCATCACGTGACCTCTGCTCTTCTCGGAAAAAGATGGCGGCGCAGTTCAACGAGTCGTTTCAAGAGTGAACTTGATTAAGTAACTCCTCATCTTTAAATGTAGCGCTGAAAAGAAGAATTTAGCGATTGAATCGGACTCATTAAGAGTTTATTTAACTACCAAGAAGTTTATTAGACCTTTAAAATGTCAAACCGAGACGACGACGACTACATCACCAAGGCAGGTGATTTGACAACGACGATATAACATGATATAGAAATACGATTTCTATTTCTGTACAGGTATTTATACATAATTGAAATTATAAATGAAATAATTCGACATGAGATTAACATGAAATAAAATACAAAAATCCGATAAATATGTGATGGATATAAAAAATCAAATAAACAAGGTAAAATTGAATTAAAATATATACAATGCGTAATGATGCTATTTAGTTCAAATGGTGCTATTTAGTGCAAATTGTGGGCATGGGGGAAAATTCAATTCCTTTGCAAATGACGTCATAAGCACTTAATGTTACCGTTTAATGTCAATTGTGCTGGAATCGTATTTATAGTCGCATCACAAGTTTTGTAACAATATTTTATATTAGAATTACCAGCCCTAATAATATAATATAAGCATTTTATGAACACATTATAAATATTAATGACGTCATCTAACCTCAGTGTATGGTACACTAAAAAAACGCTTTCTGAAAGTCATAAGTTACGGTATTAATATTATTATACATTTATAATTGAGTATAGCTGTTACCAACGATGTATAAAATCCAGGCATTGTATAGAATGTCAAGCTTGGTTTAAGCAATGTATGAAATTAGCATTGGAATAGTTACGTTATGCAAGAATTTAGGTGAGGTTTAAATTTAGGCTTAAATTTAGGCTTTTGTTATTTATATCGAGAAACTACGGTAACCTAAAGAGTTCTGTGCACGATGTTATTTCATACTTTGCCAAAAGGGGCTAACCATTTTATAGAATATCTGGACTCGATACATTGCTGGTAACAGATATAAAATGCATTTGTACAGTAGAAGAAAGTTAACATTTATTCATTTCATCTTATCTATAAAATACAAGAGTGTTCCTCCTCCTCACCATTTATGATAGCGCCACCGTGTGTGAAAAAGCCGAAATCCATACTCTGTGATGACGAATATTGCGAAGCGATATGAGTAGCAAACAACGATAAACAAGTGCAGCGAATGTTGCCAAACAACATGAGTTAAAACAATGAATTGCATAATGAAAACAATAAACTTTCCCGTCATTTTTGACGGGCTATTCACTGGCATAAAATAAAATAATATATGTTATATGAAACTATATATTTTTTTTAAATTAAGTAACTAAAAATAAGAATATACACATAAACTTCAAATATAAAAATATATTAAACTATAATAAACAAACAATAGATTATTCAATTACAAAAAATGAATTAAAATAGAAAAAGAAACATAATAAAAAACCCGCATACTGTACATATATTATTCAAAATTAAATATAATGTATATAGAAAACGTTTGTTACGGTCACAAGTCTTACAACTATTACACACCCGTACATTATTTACACCCTTACATTATTTCAACTATTACACCCAAAATATAGTAGAAAAAACCCAGACACGGAGGGTGAGTGTAGATTACAAAGAAATGTGGGTCAAATAATTGGCAATTTTTGGAAAACTTGATATGTAATTAAGATAATTGGCATCTCGTGGCCATATATATATACAGGAACAAAAAACATTTGTAACCCTTACATCACGTGTTCTGAGAAAAAAGCCCCATAAAATATACACTCCCCTCGTCCGTCCTTCAGTATAATTGCTCGATTAACCCTTTCCTGTCCAGACAGTCACGTGATCTGGGTGTAAAAGCAATAATAATAATAGCAACACAGGTATGTAGTAGGTAACTGAGTAATATATAATAATCCCCTATCTCGAAGAGAGGCAATAAAAAATGGCTGAGCATTTCATCTATTTTAAAGTTTCCGCTATCGATTATTTTTTTTCGCGTAAGAAACCTTAATGCGTCACCTGATCCGCATGATTTCCATCCGCAGCAATAAAATATACAGTTGTTAAATCATCAAAGTTAACGGGACTGGAAAAGAGTTAACACACACACACACATGATGAGTAACAGGGACAATGTGTGGTGATTTCACTATAACTGGTAATAACCGATGAGTCACTTTCAGTGGTTTTTTTTTGGCAGCCATTCCAACTTTTCTTCTTCATCATCTTGTTCGACTATTGAATCATTCCGAAATACGAGTGGTGTTCATTTTCGTGATGATGATGATGTTATGCGAAAAA
>JAQIWH010002384.1:0-24952 GCA_034695005.1 Cryptops parisi | reverse complement strand
CCTTATATTTCAAGTACTTATTAGGTACTTAAGTACAAGTACCGTAGTTTGTACTTAAATACAAGTACCAAGTACTGCATAGTTCAAAGTACTTAAATACAAGTACTGAAAATGTACTTAAAATGTACTTGTTACGTGTACTTAAGTATTTGGTACTTAAGTACTCGGCATCCCTGTTCATAGTATAAGATAAAATATAAACGTACAGTAAGCTTATACTATACTCATAAACATAGAAAACAGTTTTTTATATTCATATATGCACATAAATTATTAATGTCCGATTATACGAACAATTCGGTTTTATGAGCACCCATGGCCTCCAATTAGTTCGGATAATCGACACTCTACTGTACTATAGATATAGGCTATAGCTTGCATTTATAAGATGCATTATTTGACATATAATGCTTTGTTATATAACCAAGCAGAACATTTAAATTAAAAACAACTTACGCTTGTTTGTGTAAAATACAAACATCAATTAAAATTGCACCGTGTTTACAAAACGAAAACCTGTTTATTACTTATCCGAAGTTCAGCAGAGATTTTTTTTCATCGAAACGTTTAAATTCACTGTGTTCAACAAAGAGAAATAAGAGTGTTTCACAGTAAATCTTTATTTTATTTTTTCGAACAGTTACGTTTTTGTCTTTTATGTGCTAGTGCTACGTCTTTTTCGAGTTTAAAGTTCACATCGGATCGAAGTAGATTACTGTGGTCGTTAGACTGTTGTAGAGAACATCTGTTAAGGCTTAACTAAATCACGGTTGCCAGGTTGGAAGTTGGTTTCACTTTATTATGTTAATTTTTGACGAACTATAAAAAAATCATATTAAATCACACATAAGTCTTCGTGGTTCATCAACCGGCATCAGAAAAGAAGAGAAAAGACTTAAAAGGTTTTGAATGGTGGTATGCGTGCGATTAATGTTTCTATTTTTATCTTAGTTCAATTTGTAAGTTAATTTGGATTAACAGGAAGAGTTAATGTCGCCGTTAGTTGTTGTCATCGTTACTTGTCAAATTAGACATTATCGATCTAATGACGCAGATTGGAAAAAATTGGAAAAAAGTGTTCGACTGTTTTTTTTGTGGGAATGATATGACAATGATAGGTTGGTAAGACAAAAGAACTATTGTATTTGTTAGTATAGCATCTGAATAGATTGTGTTCTTTTTTACAAGGATGTTTTGAAACAATTTCATTTGGCAAAGATGTGATGTTTGAAAAGTAAATTGTTATTGTAGCCACCAGGACTTGTTCGATCCAGTTGATAAGGTGATCAATCTTAAGGTTTCGATTCAACTGAGAGTTATGTGACAGTTGTCTGTTTAGCGATTTATTCGTATACAATTGACTTCAGCTGGAATGTTTGCCATATCACCAATAGCAGTCACGTTGAACCAGAGTCACTGTTTGATGTAAAAGTTGATGTATTGTGATACAACAAACTAACACATCAATCAATGGTCTCACTGTTTTGAATACGCTTACAACGTTGAAAAGTTCTTTTTGGACCACCTTATATACAAGAGGGTGGTTCATTGATCGTGACACATTCAAGTTTTATGAAAATAAAAAATGTAAGAAACAAGTGTCAGACAACCATTGTCTGTGTACGAGGGGTCTTTTCAATGGTACTAGTTTGATTGACCTTAAATTAATTTTTAATTTGCCTTGTTACTTCGAAAACTATGACTTGTAGCTACTAACTCACAATTGGAAAGTTGTAGTAAATTTAGTCAAAATCCTGTGTCATTTAATTTATTTATAACAATTCAACTGAAAGAAAAATTGAACAAACAATATTGGTTATAAGGCAGGATGATGCTACAA
Organism: Cryptops parisi; assembly: GCA_034695005.1. Taxonomy (NCBI): domain Eukaryota; kingdom Metazoa; phylum Arthropoda; class Chilopoda; order Scolopendromorpha; family Cryptopidae; genus Cryptops; species Cryptops parisi. Next base: position 23,112 of record JAQIWH010002384.1, on the reverse strand, counting down.
CTAGTTCTCTGCAAATCACTGACAGAGAAATTTTTGTTGTACGGTTGGGAACTTCAAAGTTCTTATTTAAATTTACCATGTAAACAGCTAAAATCACTCTATTGCATAATATCAGTGATCTGCAGAGAAGCTCTTGTAGCACTATTCTGCCGTATAATCACTATAATTTGTTAGAGTGTTGTAAGTGTTGTGTGGTGTTGTAAATTAATGAAACGACATTAAATTTTGACTAAATTGGCCGTTACAACTTTCCAAATATGACTTGATAGCTACGACTCATGGTTTTAGGTGTAACAATGCAACTTCCTTGAAAATTAATTCACTGTCAATCAAACTAGCATTATTAGAAAGGCCTCTCGTACGCAAACAATGTTTGTCTGACACGTTTGTTTCCTACATTATTAAGCAAATAAAATTCACCTCACCGACTGGATAGCATACAAACTCAACTGCGACGAAGTTTTGCCTCTCACCTATACCAGAGGCTTTATCAAATAAAAACTGAAGAAAAAAAGAGAAGAATGGAAAATAATTCTGAGCCTCTCTGCGTATTTATGTATGAAATTGCGGTCCAAGACAAAACTAATACACAAATAAAATAGCCATTAAATTGATAAAAGAAAACAAAATGTAATACAAAAGACGGAAGACGCACGGACCTTCATACAACGTACTCATTGACAGGCAAGAAGAAAAGACTACCTTCAAATTCGACGGCTTTGTTTACTTCTCTGCAATGTTATTCACTTCTCTGCAATGTTGTTTACTTCTCTGCAATGTTGTCGCTTCTCTGGATCTTAGTTTGGCCATAACTTTTGAATTTATGCAGCTATCGCGATTCTGTTTAGTGTATTCGGTTGGTATTGTTGATTCCTACAACTATGAAATTTAATTTTAAGGCATATTTTTAATTCGTTTTTTATCTCTTAGGGTTAAAAAAAAAGTCACAAATTGAATAACCTTGAACGCAAGGGTCAAGGTTATTCTCGTTAACTTCATTGGATCCACTAGAGATGGCCTCTTCTTTTTAGTATTTTAACATTATCATCCTACGATCAATACTTCCGAAGATAATTGATCGTATTAGGACTTTTAGACTATCCTATATACAGTACATGATTACAATATTATTATTATTTATACGCGGTACCTGGAAACAAATCAAACAGTACAACAGATGAAGGCACAAACGACATAGCACAACAACAAAATAATTTAAAATAGGTGGTTATATAAAATAAGTGGTTATGTTAATATTTATAATACATAGTCAACACTCGGTCATATAAATTGCGGCGATCTTGCAGCATATACACGTGTACACTCCCAGTTAGTAACTCGTTGAAGTGTGTCATCGTCATTACTTTTTGATCGTCTGATGTCATTTGCTGTTATTTGTTCAACAGTTGCATCTACACAACAGTTTATTCCCGTTGTAAAAATCGAAGACTAGAGTCGATGCAACTAACAGCCACTGTCCCGAATAAACGACATGTTTCTCTAATAAGCAAAGTTTATGATTTTATATTTTTATTATGACTATATTCACGGGTTCTTTATTGTTGTTGTTCTTTACGATTTTTCTCTCAAATTTATAAGTCATTCCTAAGTTATAATTGTTTCCGTACGGTTAGATTACATATTGCTTCTGCCACCTGATAATATAGTTTGTTCAAGCATATGCTAATTTACAACTGTTAGATATATCAATGTTACAATTTCAACTTCGAATATTAATCTCTTTTGTTTTTTACATATTTATTTTATTACAGGAGCACATTGCTGGCTGAATTGAATGATGATATTCACGTCGACATCTTCGCTGGATAAGTTTCACTGACATTGGAAATTCTCACCTGGAACCATTTTCACACCCCCAAACCATGTCCGAAAGCAATATTTCAACGTTTCAACTTTCATCATCGATCTCGGTGGAACCAAATTTAGTTTCGTCCAATCCTAACACTCTGGAGACTCTCACAGATTTCAACAGAGTTAGCGGCATCGCTAGCGTTTCTGTGTTACTCTGCTTGACACTTGTCTGCAATGGGTTCTTGTTGGCATCGATGAGAAGTTCCGAACAATTGCTCACCCCCAAAGGACGACTTCCGGGATTGCCAAACATGGACACGTTACTGGTGGTTATAGCTTCGATGAGCATTTGCAATGTGATCCTAGCGTCACCCTTCCAGTTGGTTTCGTTCGTCCAAGGTAAGTGTATTTACATTTTTCTCATGTTGAAATTCAAGTTGGCAACTAATGCATCGATTAATTGTGTGAATAGTAACTAAGAGGATTCTTAGAAAATATGCGTATTTATAACTAGAAGGTAACTAGAAGATTTACGCTCCTGTGCTGTAGCACGCGTAAAAGCAAAGATACATTTGAGCTTTTTAATATGATATAAGTATATTTTAACAATTAAATCAAAGAGTTTGGTTCATGCGCCTTTTTAATGCAGAATATGCATTTCTTTCTTAACTGTTTGTTATATACAAAAAGTTTTCTTGTGTTCAAGAGTGAATATTTGTTAAATAATTGCTAAAGTGTATCACTCACTTAAATTGTTGTTAAAGTGTCAATCTTCATGGTTTTAAAACCCAAAACACGAAATGATTTTTTTACTGTGTATTCCATAATATTATATGACAAAAAAACGTGTATGAACCTATTATTATACTTTTCATATTTATTTATTTATTTTATATTTTAAAGATATTAGCTATCTAATTATATATGATTCACTTGTGAGTTAGTTGGTGAGTGAATGAGCTGGGATTTAAACATACATTGTCTTCTACAGTCGTTTATGGGAATACTTCTAATGTACCAAAAAACGCATGAAACAAGAATTCATTCGCATAAATCAAAAACTGCACAAGTTCAATCTGAAACTTTGCATATATTTATTTATTTATTAATTTTATTTATTTATTTCATTGCATTCCAAAGGAACAATCGGACAAAAACAGAAACAACTTTTTAACTCTTTGGGTTGCAATGAAAATAAAAATAATAATAGACAACATTAATATTGTAAATTGGACACACAATCGCGTCAAATAAATAAGATAAATCCGCTAAGTTTTTGAAATATTAATTAAATCCTTTCAGTGCCTGATTAAATTAACGATTATCAGCTTAAATGCATTATGCATCTCACCTTTGACGTGAGCCAAAATGTTTATTTCATAAAATGACGAGTTGATGTGCTGACTATTTAATTAGGAAAAGACTAAAAAAGACTATTTAATTAACTACCATATCCATCACTCTAATTGTTTGCATTAGTTGTTTACGTAGACTTATTTATATTTCAACTTTGACATTATGTGAGTAGAAATTTTAATATAAAAACTGTACCAATATTTGAAATGTTACTACTTAATCTTTCAAGCTTTCTGCAAAGGCAAACACTTCATACCGACTTGTTTTTTCATAACGAAAGTAAAGCAAGTTCTTTGCATTTCAATGTTGATTTAATCATTAACAGTCAGCATAGTGACGTACTGTTTACACCTTGTATTTACCGTATAGCTTTTAATAAAAATAGTTTACTCCATTACTAAGTTATACTATCGACTAAACCATAAAGCAAACATTGCGTCTTGAGAAAGTAATTTATTATTTAACATGGTATTTATATTTATTTATTAGTTAGTTAGTTATTTATTTATTAAATTGCGTCTGATAGAGACAAAAAACATACATAGGCAAAAAAGTCAGTCAAAGATGAAAACTATTTTAGGTACAATAAAACACACAAATTGAAGTTTTATATTGATGTTTATATAGAGGGTATATACAGTATAAACATTATAGATAACATAGACATGTTGTAATTACTGTATTAACATTAATATTATATTATATAAATATATTTGTTTTTATTTTTATTAACAAGCTATTACCTAATCCTAATTTATCATAAGTCGTAACTAGACATTTCATCAAAAAATGTACACAATATCGGCATAGCCAAGTTTCTGTCGATATAAAATATATGTAGTTTTCGATTTATACAAGGGTTAGAAAATACTGCAAAAACCTTGTCGCATATATCGAAATTTCCGAATATATCGAAAACTAAAGCGGATAACTTCTGCGTGAAGACCAGCATTGCGCTACACATTGCGTATATCGTACATTGCGGATGAAAAGCGGCAGGTGCAAGAGCGTTGTCACTTGTGCATTACTGCACAGAATCGCATAATAGCGAAAAAAGTTTCCCAATAACCAGCATCTGAGATGATTTCTCTCGTCGCATAATAGCGAAATCGTATATACTGAACTCGCCGAGGACTCTCTGTAGTGGGTTTGGTAATATAATCCAGATGTCGCTATTACCGTATAACCACACAAAATCGCATAATAACGAACTTTTCTCTCCAATAACGAGCATCCGAAACATTCATCTCGTTGCATAATAGCGAAATCGCATATACTGAGCTCTTACTAATCGACAACTTTAATCCATAATATGTGTTTAATGTTGTCATCAAAGCTTAACTATTCATATCCAGCCATTTCACAATAGTAGCCATTTCTACAATCCAATGACGTCATTGGTAACCGTGAATTTCAACTCGTTCACATTTCGGCAAGGAATTTTAAATTTTTCTGTTCTAATTACTCCATCGTTGAATAATTTCCCTAGATAAAGGTTTTGAAATCCGCTCACAGCGAAGTCATTCCATTTCTATTACGACCAGAGGATTTTAATTTGACCATTGTTAGCTCTGGTTTGGTGAACCCTAGGTTAACCCCCCAGGTTAATTTTTGGAGCTGTGGGTTTCATATACTAAAAATTGAACTATAAACAGAAGAGTTGACGACACTCTCTTCTAATACGCCAAATCCACTGGGTTCGCATTTCGGTTAGAAAGAGCGAAAGCTAAAAATGGGTCATTGGTTAATCCACTTAGAACGCGTTATGCAATCTGTAGTGGAAAGTCTCTGGGAATTAAAAGTGGACGCCACCGAAATCGTGAAACGACCAAGCTTTGGTTTCTATTATTGACAACCACTCACTAACAAACACTCGAAAAATGCCATTGTCGATATGCCTCCGAGCGAAAAGTTTGGTGCGTAGTTGTTGTTCATCAACAAGGTTTGTTGTTCGAATTAGCAGCTTTTTGAAATGCCCTGAGTAGCAAGTTGCCAAACTGCCGGAGAAAGATACAAAAACGTGCCCAAAATATATCGAGGATTTACGTTGCGACATTTCGTTGGAGTTGATGAGGTTGCTGAAAGTGCTTGGTATTTTGATCCGATTTAAAGTTTTTTTCGTTTGATCGCTGGATTTGTTCGGTGTTGGCAGTGTAATAAAATTCTTTAACCGTCGAATACTTAATAAAAATGCTATATATTATTGTATAGCATGGGTTTATGTCACGTAGTAGGTTTTTGAAAATGATATTTGGCAAACAAATTGAACCAAATAAAACCCAAAACACCAAAATTGTATTAGAATTATTGTCTTATGCATTTAGCCGTTCACATCTAGGAATTTTACACATGAATCTAGTTAAGGTTTTCATTATTTGTGTTTAAGCAATATTCCATTTGCATCTAGGCATCTACGACTTGCATCTAGACATTTAAATACCGTTTGCATTTAAACATTCAAACCTATACTGTATATTTATCATTTCTATCTTGACATTCAAAATTTTCACTTGTACCTATCTATAAAAAACATAAAAAAATATATTAATAACACTATGTATAAAATCCAGACATTCTATAGAATGCCAATCCTGGTTTAGTAAATGTATGAAATTAGCATTGGAATAGTTACGTTAAGCCAGACTTTAGTTTAGTTTTGGATTTGGCCTTAAATCTTTGTAAGAGAAGATGTTAACTAACCTGAAATTAATCTTTACTTGCCTAAATAATTGTATACAAGATGTTATTTCACACAAAAAAGGCTGACATTTTATAGAATGCCTAGATTGTATACATTGTCGGTAACATATTCATCGTATGCATCTTGTTCTAGACATTACCGTATGCATCTAGCCATTCACCATTTTCATCACGACATTTACCATCTGCATCTAGAAATTGTATTATTATATAATGATGTGTTCGCACTTTTCTTGGATGGATGTTTAACATCTACGAAAATATAGGGATGGGTATTTATGGATAAACGAATTTCTTGAAATACTATTATACTTAAATGCCACAGTATACAAGGTGTATACTGTGTTAGACAAACATTCTTGCATATGAAGAACCTTTCCAGTGGTGTTGTTTTCATTGATCTTGAAATTGATTTTTACAAAAATCCCATTTTTACACTAAAAACCACGAGTCGTAGCTGCAAAGTCGTATTTAGAAAGTTGTAGCCACGAGCCCATTCAGTCAGAATCCACTTTTGTTTCATTCATTTCCAACAATTCAATGGAAATAAAAATTGATACAACACTAGACAGTAAAAGGCACCCTGCCTCTACAGCAGCTTTTCTGCAAGTCACCCATGTTATTCAGTGAAGTTATTTCAGTTGCTGTGTGGTTAATTTTTAAATACGAATGTAAGTATGCATAACAGTTGTTTTTCTTGGTAATTGTGGCATGCCTAAGCTATCCTATATACTTTATACAAGTTTATTACCTACGAATACGGGGACTTCAATCATTTTTGTTTCACATTTTCATAGTCCGATGTTTTATAACAGCAACACGAAGGCGTTCTCAGTATCGTATTCGTCATTTGTAAAAGCTTCGACACAAATTGCCATCTTGGTGACAAAATGACAACTGGTGGTTTTCTTGGCACTCACATTTACAAGCTTCGTTACTTGTTTTTTGTTGCCATGGAAACCAATCACCTACTGTGAGCTATAAGAAAACCAACAAAAAATTCCATCACGTTTCAAAGAGACATAAGACGTGTTGGAATTTTTGTCTCCAAGGAGATCTAAAACTTCTTTCCAATACCGTTATGCATAATAAGAGACCAGTGTAGTTTCAGTATAATCACTATATTTTAGTCATAATGCATTTCCGATAATGCACAGAACACTAGCGGATAGTCTAAATATAAAGTTTTATTGCGTAATATATGACGTAAGTTGGAATTTGTTGCTAGGTTTAGGTGTCATAAGTCATAAGTTTTATAGCCGTAAGTAAGTTGTGTCAAGAAAGGCCATAGGGTCTCTCGTTACTAAAAGCGAAAATATCGATTTTATTTTTCGAGGGGAGGGGAAAGTCTCGTTATCGGTTACACTCAGCATTTGCTGCTTTTCGTTAAATTAAGCTGATCACACTTTGTGCTAATGGACTCAATTAACAAAAGTTTGATAAAAGAAATATCCGAGTGGGCGATGTAACCGCAAACGTTTTCAAAACTTTATAAATGCCTGTGGTTGGTTCTTTTGAATGTAATCGCCGATTTGATTTCGAAAAATGATCAATGATTGAAAAATTGCCAACGTGGTAAATTGTTATCATTAACGTAATGAACATCGAGTGTGAGTTCAAATACAATTTACGCATTGCGTTTTCTCTGATTTCTAGGGTCACCGCGTAAATCGAAATCTGGGCTTAATTCGAACTTGTTTTTGTTTGTTTTTCTATGGGGGTTTCCATTTCGTTTCTCGGTACTTTTTATTACAAAACAGAGAAACCGCTTGTGGCGCTTGGATATAGATTCCAGTTTAAAACAAAAAAAACATTATTAATTTCACATTTAATAATAAATTATTAACTTTTGTATATAACCTTAACTGGTATCTATACCCATAGACACTAGTGTAGGTAATTTACCAGTCAAAATCAATGTCTAACTACTAGCGCCACTACCGGCTTCTCTGTTAAAGTGAAAGTACGAGTTTTCAGAATTTAAATTTGTGTTTTTTAAATATTTAAATTTTAAAAATGTTTACATTTTATATAGGTGTTCGACGTTATGCGAGAGTTAAGTACAAATGTTCACATAGATCGGAAATCGCATAATAAAATGAACAGTCAATGATTGAACGTTCAATCATTACATCGAATCGCAGAATAACGAGCATTTAGGATTTCTTTGTCACGTATTAGCGAAATGTACATTTAAAAAATCTCGCATAAATCGAAGATTTTCATATATTTCTGCTCAATTTTCAAAAACTGTTTGAATGATATATAAATTTTCGAGTTATTCGAGGGTTAAGTACAAATTTTCCATAAATCGAAAGTCGCATAGTGAAATGAACATCGAAACTTTAGCGTTCATTCATTTATTCACAATTACACCAAATCGCATAATAACGAGCATGTAGGAAGATTTCTTCGTCGCATACTGTATATAGCAAAATTTGTTATTTTAAAAACTCGCATAAATCGAGGAATTTCTTATACTTGTATTCAATTTTTATGCCGATTAATCTAATTTACAAAATTTTATAAGTACACTTACAATATTTTAAAAACGTTCATTCGTTAAAATAAAAATTGAAAATCGAAGAAAAACTATTAGTAGAAAATCGCACACATGAGAGAAAATCGATTTCTTAGTATTTTTAAATTTTTTTCAAATTTGAAAAGAAATTGTTTTCATGAAAATGATACAATTTTTTTTTTATGAAAAATTAATTAATGTTAAAAATAAAATTTTATTAGCTAAAAATAAAATGAAAAATGACTTCAACCATTAGAAACAGCTTTTTTTTTTGGAGAAATTTTTCATACACGTTGTGGGAGTTTGGATATTGAAGTTGATTGAAGATCAATTTTCAGACCAAAAGCTTTTTCGTGTACTTACAAAACAGTTCTGTTTTTTTTTTTATCAAGGGTGTACTAAATTTACAGTGAAACTTTTCAACAACATTTACTCACACTGAAACTCTTGACACCAAACTCAGTCTGACGTGTTAAGATAACAAGTTTATAAATTAACTGGGTAAAGTAAATAGTGCGCCATGAAAATTTTATTTACTTATTTATTTCTTTGTAGTTGTCGTGAAACATACAATTTTTTGTTATGAAAAGTACAGTGTGTCTACAATGAAATCTAATAAGCACAGATACCAAGATCTCTCATCAACATTAATGCAAAGCAGTATTTTATTGTTTACTGTATATGAAAAAATATCAGTTACAAAAAACAGTAAGTAGAAGCACAATATTGATTCAACATACAGTATGTATCAAAAGAACTAAAAAACAAAAATTATCATCAGTTTTTTTATTCGTCTGTAATTCCGAACATCTCGTCTTTAATCTTGTCCATCTTAGGAAGGTTGCACATCTGCAATGTGAAAAGCAATTAACTCTTCAATTAATTGTTTAATTCAATTTGGAGTTGTCTTTTGTTAGGACCGAAACAAGTTTTCTTTGTTGTTGTTTTCTTCATTCGACGCTTAAGGTTTTAAAAGCGTCATTCTCAAGCAACAAAAAAATTGGCTTACGAACGAATTCCATTCCAAGACGTTCGTTACGCAAGTGTGACAATTCAGATCAACTTTTAAACTGTGACGTCATCTTCTTGCCAACCATAAAAAAAAACGGTTTGCAAGCGAATACAGATTTACCATCCAGTTTTTATTGGTTGGAAAAAACTTGACGTCACTGTTGTCCACAAATTGCTCTGAATTGCCTTACCTAAAATTGCGCAATTCTTGCCTGTGACAGATGGTCTTGATAGTTTCGTTCGTTATGTGTATCTTGCATTTTACGATATGTATTGTATACGTTAGCGCCATTTCAAAACATTAAGACCATGTACTGTGTACAGTACCGGTACTCAATATTGAATGGTCTATACTATAGACCATTTGATATTGAGTATCGGTACTGTACCATAATAAATAGGTACTATGGACTTTATAGTACCTATTTATATTGGTAAATGGTATATATGTACAGTATATGTAGTATTGTAATCATAGAATAAATTTAATAATGTATGTACAGTATGTGTTATAGTTTATCGTATACAATGCGTTAAATATACTAAAAACCGCTTAGGTTTTATATATTGCAATCAGATTTCGCCCTATGCTTCAACTTCAACTCAAATCCTCACAGGCCACTTACTCACAAGTGAAACAAAAATAAGGCCTATAAACGTAATAAAAAACGATAATTGTATGAGTTATGACGTTCGTTGGAGCGAATGTACGTACATCGATCGTTTGCGTACATCGAGAGTTGCCTGTATTACCGAAAGTAGAAACAATGACATAATCTCTTCCCAATTCAACAAAGAAACGATTTTATCCAGCTAAGTCTTTAAAATGATACTGGTATTAAAGACATTATGCTTGTGATTAAAGGGTCTGATGTAAAAGGGTATTAAGCAGCATTTTTACAATTTCGAGGAAATCGTGTTTAAAGATCTGAAGTTGCATCGCTGTCTATGGGCTACTTCACGTATCTTTCATTAATAACTTTGCACATATTGTTGTTTTGCTCAAAATTATACATTAAAAAGGTAGAATTGCACCTAACACATTCGAAAATACTTCTAGGTATTTTTTGACAAAAATGTTACTCAACATCCTTTTTACACCAGACCCTTCGATTATAAAAACAGATATAATATTTTAGAAAATGTAAATCTTACGTCTTTCAGTTTCTTGTGCAGACACGTTTGGAATGTGCTATGCTGTTGAAAAGAGAAACAAAATTCTTATTATTCTGTGAGATAAGAATGAGAATTAACCGTGTTTTAACGAGACAACTATTTTCAATTTATACAACTATACACGATTGACAGGTTGTCTTTAATAAAAATTCACATGAAATATTCTTAAATTTAATTTGAATTTCTTAATTTAAATTTTGACTTAATACTCGAATGAATGGATGATTTAACGAGAATCTCGGGAAGACATTGATACACTGAAAAGGGAAAAACGTTAACAAACCGTCGATAAAAGACAATGTACAATGGTCAAATATAAAAAGGGTACATGAGAAATTGAAATGACGTAAAACACGCCTTTAACCCTACAAAAAATAGGAAGCAAAAAATATATACAGTACAAAGCAAAATCTCAGAAGTGATATATATCTAAATATACAAAAACATAATGACACAACTGTCACAACACACCTATTAAAAGCACCTAATTTTTATCTACGGATAAGAGTTTTGTAAACTTACTGGATATATGGTACTTGAGTCCACTATTTCTCCACAGTCGATTATTGAAAGCGCAATGTCGGAGTATTTCTACAGAAAACATATCAATATATTACTACTTTGTTTTTAATTTTAATGTGTAAGGTGTATCAAAATTCATCACCATATTTGTATATATTTTTTTAATTGTTTGGTAAATTTCTATCACAATATTAAAAAACAACTCAAGAAATGATTATTACCCACTTTTTATTGAATCTTGTTTATTTATTCTAGCGAATTTTGGTTAAACATTTATGTTTAACTTCGCACGTTTGAAAAAAACAAAGGAAGGCAAAGGTTGTTTTTGCCTCCTGTGAAATGAAACATAAAAGTTGAATCAAATTTTGCTGGTGTTTTTGTAAAAATAGATCAAAATTAATAAAAAAAGTGCTCAGACGTAATGAAAACATTTTGAGTTGTTTCCTAATAATGTGAAAACGAATTTACAGAAAAATTAAATGTAAAAAAGTTATAATGAAAACAAATGGGGTGATGATTTTTGGGACACTTTGTACAATTAATTTATCAATGTTTCACAAGAATTGTGAGGGTTCTTTAAAAGAATGGTTAATGTACTATTTTGCAGTATTTTCATGTATTATTTAGCTTATTTAGACCACCGCAAACATGAAAGTTTAGATTTACGGGCCCCTGAGTTGTGTACTCTGACCTCCAACAATGGTGTTTAGCATCACCGAAACATGTCACGTGATGTAATTCACGCAATCATATGGTTTGGTTGGCATCACATGACTCGCTTTGGTGGCACTAAACAGCAGTGTTCAGTGTGAAAGTACGCAGCCCTAGTCAAGTTTATTTTGCTTAGAGCAGAGTTTAAGCATTAATTTTTTTTTATTTTAAAAACTAGTAAATAGCCCGTCAAAAATGACGGGAAGTTTTTTGTGTTTATTAATAAATTATCTCATGTTGCTCCGCAACATTCGCTTATGTGTAGCAATAATGAATCCTACCACAACAACATGAAAACCACTTTAAATGACTCACATTCTTTGCAAGTTCGCCTTGAGGTGGGGTTCCTCATACGTGCTTTGTCATATGACGTCATATGACAAAGCACGTTTTTAGCCAATGACACGCGAGAGACACAAATTCGTTATCGTTTTATTATTTAGTAGATAGATTGGGTTTTTTAACGCCCATTTATCTAATGGTTATCATAATACTGTCGTACAGTAATGGTTTAAATTAAAGATGAGTATGCTTTGATTTGTTTAAGATATCAAATATTTTGAATGTTTAATCACAACTTTACATGTGTTAAAAGCTTTCAGAGTAAATTTAAAACTTGAAAATCTCGTGTGTTTTTTTTCCTAAAATGACTGGGTTTTTTTCGGAAAGTATACCGCCAATATTTTCTTAACATTTATAATTTACTTAAGAATTTAATAGAATTTTGTTTTGTTTTTTTTAACAAATATGAATATTTTTTCTGGAAAAAAAAATTGTAAACATGTTTATTCAAACACAAGCCAACTGTAATTGGGTTAGAAGTTGGAAAAAAACAATGTCATTAGTTTAATTGCACTTTTAATTGGTAGGCAAATTTTTAGTCTTGTATTCATATTTTAAAATATATTATAATGATATAACTACAGTGAAATACTGAAGGTAATTTAAAGTAATCAATAGAAAGAAAACATCTTACCGCAATGGCCATGTCGAGCTTTATTTTGACGACTTTTTTGACATCGAGCTTTTCTCCCATCTGGTCGTAAACAAAAGTAGATATTTATTTATTTTTTAAAAATAAATAAAAATATATACAAAAAATATATATATAAAATTGCATTACGACGAAAGTGACTTTTTTATGCAATGTCGTAAAATAAATATTACTTACTTTTTTAACCCATTTTTGTTCGATGCATTCTTTGTACTTCTCGTCACTTTCCTAGATTTAATAAATCATTATTGCTTTATAATAACTACACAACTGTTGAAGTAGTGTATGTTTTTACATTTTTTGTCAACTATGATGATGTTTGTTTTTTTTACCTCTTTTGTTGGTTTACAGTCATCTACAAACCCTTTCAGTCTTTCACTCTACAAAAAAAAAATATAAGTAAATACTGTATAACATGAGGCCCGGAAATGAAAAGAAAATCTTTGTTGTCGTTGTTTTTGTTTTTTAACGTGTTATTAGTTTCGTTGTCCGAGGAAAAAAATTGCAGACAAAACCAATCTACTTTTTTCATTTGTACAGAAAAGAGTTGATATTGTTTAGATAGCAAATTGTTTTTGTTTGTTTGCTACCGGTAATTTGAAACCGCGTTGAAATCGATTCATCGGTTTTCGAAAACATAACAAACTTGGATTTTTTTTCACATACAGTACACATATACCTACTAGTCAAATAAGTTGAGTTTTGAACAATATTTAGGGTTCGTTACCAAGATCTGAAAAATCGCGTGTTAATGCTACCTATGTTTCAAACCAATCTTTTAAACTATGGAACTAATCTTTAAATGTCATCTAAAATGGATCAAATTTTGGGAATATTGGAATATTTAACTCTTTGAATATTGGAACAAGATAACAAGATGCTCCTATTGTAAACAAAACTTTTTTTCCCCTTCTTGTATGTCAAACCAATGTTTCCAACTCTGATAGCGACCACTAAATTCCATCTGAAATTCACCAAATTTTTGGAATAGTGCTTTTTTTAATACTGAAACAAGATAGGCTGGTGTTCCGATTCAATATAAAACTTTTTCTTTCTTTCTCTCACTCAGGTCTACCCTAATATGTGTACAGTATCATATAACCAGTACAAGATTATTGCAACACAACACTTACCTTTTCATCTAATTGTGTCTTGTCAAAACAGTCCACTTTCTAAAAAAACAGAAACACGATTAACGTACGCCGAACCATCAACAAACTCGATCAACTTACCAATTAAGTTAATCCGTAATCTGATATGTCGCAATTCTTTGTAAATCTAACCTAACTCGATACCACCAACAAGATAACTTAGTATTACTTATCGACCTTGCGAAAAGTGTGGAAAGACTGTCTTTGAGAACTAGCTACGTTACTAATATGGCAATATAATAAGTTATACAGAAACTTTATAATCATAACTTTAAAACCATATAATAAGAGTCATTCCACGTAAAAAGAAACATGATTTCTTATGGGGAAATTTGAATCAAAAGTCGAATAACTTGAAAGTTGAAAATTCTTGAAACGGGTTGTGTTTAGAATTTAAGGGTTCACTGTACTGTATCTGTATCGGTATCAAAGCGATTTTTGTTTTGTACAATTGTGAAATTGTTAAATCTGTGTTTAAATTACCGTTTTTTATACTTAAAAGCACGTTTCTTGGTCACTACATTGCTCATTGTCTTACAGCTTTTTTTAATTGTTTAATATGCTAGGGTCCAGATGTTATTTGATTGTTTATATACAAGTACAGGGAGTATGAAATAATATTTAAATTTTAATTGGATGGATTACTTTGTTTTCATTCTCAAACACTCATAATTCAGACATGTACGGTAACGTAAGTGATCATTTTCTGTAACGTAAGTAATCATTTTCTGTAACGTAGATGATCGGTATTTTATTTTAAACATGAAGTATTTTAAATACCTCAACAAACCTAGAGTGCCAAGATCCTTTATCTGAATTGGAATGAGTTGCATTTCTCAAATCGTGAAAACAGAACAGGAATAAAATTGCAAGTTTAACCTCCATAAAGTAACTGTCATATTTTATGTAATGTATGTGACCGTTGTATTTTATTTTTTATTCATAACTTACAATGAATATATTTATCCAACCTCGTTGATAAAGTTAAATATGACTTCCGTTAGTTTCCAAGGGACATTGCAAATTGGGGTGAAACTAGTTATTTACTGAGAAATCACAATTTGAAGTGTTTAAAATTTTCTGAATGAAACGCAAGTGACTGTGGAATGACTCATATATAACTATTTATGCATTGCAAGAATATGCTGATACAATATAATATATTATATAGAAACATCATAATTGAAGACTTGCCCGGAATAACGTTGTATGTTACAAAAATTCAATATTGAGATTATTATGGAAAACTGTGCCTCGTATACGGGTCTAGCTAGAGCTGTCAATAGACAAACTCATAAAACATACATATATCACTTTGAAATTGAGCAATTATTATGTGACAATCAACGTTTGATGACTACTTTTTTTGCCATTTCCTCAAAACTATGAATTGTTACATCCAACGTTATTCCAATTATAACCATATAACTACATTAATTGAAGGGCTTGGTGTAACAGGGTGTTAAATAACATTTTCTCAATTTTGAAGAAAACGCATTTAAAGATCTGAACTATGCTTGTTGTCTATGAACTACTTCAAACTTCTTGCACTAATATCTTTGCACGTATTGATTTGCTCAAAATTATGCGTCAGGAAGGTGGAATTGCATCTAACACATTCGAAAATGCTTCTAGGTAATTTTCGACAAAAAACTATTACTTAACAACACCCTTTTACATCAGGCTCCTTCAATTATAGTGTAACTTACTTCTGCGTCAGAATACGCCACTGCAACCAGCAACACGAAAATCGCAATCTTGAGATACATTGTGAATCGCTAACAGTCAAAGTGCGTAATGCGCAGGCAAATTTCACCTGCTTAAGTAGTAGATAGCGTTTCACTTCCCAAATCTTATATAACCTAACCTTTCATCCACAAAAAAACAAAACAAGACTTTCATCTTCTTCATGGTCATGTCAAACATATTATTTTTTTTTTTGTAATATAATGAGAGATCGTGTTTGAATTACTAACCTTAGGCTACTACCACTTTTAGAATATTCATAATGCTTTTTTTGCTGCGCTTCTTCAGATCTTTAATTCATCACATCAAGTCATTATTATTTATCATCAATACTTTCAAAGCATAATGTAGTTTGTCTTGAAATGTGTTGTAATAATAAATATCATGAATTGACTAAGTTTAATGACCATGGTTCTAATAATTTTATATATATTTTGCTGCTTTTTATTCAAAACTACCTTGTGCCATATATATAAATACTGGACGTGATGGGCCTTGACTGTAATGTGTGTCTTCGTTTATTGCAATTAGTACTGCGCAGTATTCACTTTGAATTATTATTATTATTATTATTATTATTATTATTTTTTAATGTTTGTGAAAAATTAATATAAGCTTAAAAATGTTGTTGTAATAAATTTTCAAATGTGTGAATTTTCAAGCAAAATTAGTCAGTCGAGACCTTTTTATAAATATTTTAAAAGTTGAAATGTTTTTTTTTATAAATATTCTAATAGCGCGTATCACAAAGATGCAGGGTGTTCCAAAAAGTTATTATACAGGGTGGTTCAAACGCAGACATAGGTATATATTGCTTTTTTTTGTTTGTCTTTTCGCCGCTTGGCTTTTTTGTTGTCTACCACCATGTAAAGTTTGGCCATGAAATTTCAAATCACCCTGTATATGCAGTTTACAAAATTAAAGTAACTATATTAATAAAAAAAATACTAATTGAAATTTTTTTTAGTTTACTTAAAAGATACTTTCCGGTTATAGCCCAGTTATAGTCTGATGTTGCTATTTGCTTGTACTTAATTAAGGGTTTATTGTGCAGGTTAGGTTAGAAAAAACAAAGAAACGTATTAAATATTGTTTTGTTTTTCTAACCTAACCTGCACAATAAACCCATAATTAAGTACAAGCAAATAGCAACGTAAGACTGGGCCTAGCAATAACCGGAAAGTACCAATTAGAATAAGTACTAAATTTTGGAATTCTAAAATGGTAGAATAATAATTGTTTGTTTATTTAGAATTGAATTGAATTGAATTGAATTGAAACAGATTTTACTGAAATTGAAAAGTAATACATATCTGTTAGAGGTAGAATACAGATTTTGTAAAAGTTATAACTTTGATTTTTGTTTCACTTTGATACAATGATTTATTCTTCAGAACCCAGAACTTCTTCTTTGATCTTTTTCATATCCGGCAAGTTGCAAAACTACAAAATAAAAATTATAAAAATATGTTATCAATTTTTTTTTAAAGTTCTATACACATAATATATTACTAGTAATACACGTAATATATCGTATCGTGTTTTACATTGTTTTGTAAGTATTATGTTTTAATACTGATATGATATTGTAAAATCTATTGTGGTCCTGAGTTAACTGTTTTAAAGTTTGAATAAAATCATACTTTATATACAGTATACTGTCATATACCGATACAATATACTGTATATTATACATCATACATAATGCAAAAAAATTGAATTCTGCATGTTACGATTTTTATGCGAATTTAAAATTAATGAATCGTTCAGTAATTAGATATTCGATTTGAGCGAGTTTTGAGTAATTATATTTTTAAAATTTCTGCACGTTTCGATTTATGCGAAATTTGTTTAATGCGAATTTCTATTTCTGTGAATATAAATTTATGTGATCGTTGAGTGATTTGATATTTGATTTATGCGAGTTTTGAGAGATTTCGTTTCGGATTTCTGCAATTTTAGATTGATTTATTTATATATGCGATTTTTGGTTTTTGATTTATGCAAAGCACTTATGCGGTTCTCGATGCGTTTTTGTTTTTGGTTCATTGGATTATACAGAAAATATTCTCATAAATGATTGTAGATGGCAGTATAAGTTCAATTTCCAGCTCACTAACTCACTCACTGACTCATAAGTGAAGCGTAATATAAAGAGTATAAGAATTCTCGTTTAATATGTTAAAATGTGTGTTAAAAATCTATTAAATGAACATTGTGTTATATGAGGACTACGTGTAAAACGTTAAATAAGAAATCAGTTACCTCTTTCAGCTTCTTGTGCATACATTTTTGGAAACCGAGAATCTGCAAAGAAAAATACCAAAATTGTTTTCACGAATAACTTGCTTTTAATTATTGCTACTCTAGAATCACCCTGTAGAAAAATGCATTACCTTGTATTTAATTTCTGGATCTTCTTTCACTGTTTCTTTGCAATCTAGCATTGATACAGCAATGTCACCGTGTTTCTGTGGCAAGGGAAACAACAATTCATAGTCACAATTGCAATTGCTTCATGATGTTTTATTTAAAGTTTATTACCGGCAATACATATAATCCAGGCATTGTATAAAATGTCTAACTTCTTTTGGCAAAGTTTGAAATTAGCATTGGAAGAGTTACAAGAGGTTAGGGTTAAGTTTAAGTTTAGGCTTAAACTTAACGTTATTTTATATTTTGCCACAAGAATTAGGCATTTTATACAATGCCTGAATTATATTAGTTTATATTATTCTAAGAGTGTCGTGAAAAGTAAAAGACTTACCGCAATGGCCATGTCAAGTTTCGACTTGAGGAGTTTCTTGAAGTCAATCTCTCCACCCATCTGAACATATCAAAAGAGAATGTTGTGGTTATTTTTGCCATATAAGCCGCGTAATAAATCAATTGTAAAGGGTGATTTTTTTATAGTATGCATTGAGTTCACACCACCTTTTCGGTTTTAAATTTCTTGAAAACGTGCTATTCATCATTGAATTCAAGAGCCCGTTTTCAATGAGTTTGAGTTCAAAACAAGCTATTTACATTGAGGTTTCTACATCATTTCGGTTAACTCGAAGCTTGAATACTTTAACTATATACAAGAAAAATATCATATACAAATACCTTGTCTTTGCATTTTTCTTCCAAGCATTCCTTGAATTTGTCTTCACTCTCCTTGGGTTCGGATGATACGGAATAAATAAAAATCAATCAAATTTTAACAAAATCCATTGAAGTACAAAAATAAAATTTATTCATTATTCTTTGTATATATTATATCTGTCACCGGCAATGTATAGAATTCCTAGGCAGATGCCTACACGTTTGCCGCTTTTGACAAAGTATGAAATTCTTGTTCTAAAAAAGTTCTTGTAAGAAACTGTTTACTGTGGTAAGATAAGGTTAGTTAACAATTTTTTTTTAACATTAAACCTACAAAACTAAAAACTGGCATAACATAACTTTTCCAATTTTAATTCCATACTTTGTCATTAATAAGCTAGGCATCGTATACAATGTCTTGTAAATTGTATATATTGCCGGTAATATGCAATTCGTACGATTTTTTGTAATTTACCTCTTTAGCAGCCTTACATTCTCCTAAAATTTTCTTAAACTCTGCTACCTGAAATGATAAATCAATTTCTCGATTAATTGACGAACTTGAATGATAACGTAAAGTCTAAAAATAAGATTTATATTCATTAATTGTACAAACTGAAATTTTAAGTTTGTACAAGTTTTTTTGTTTTTGATGATATT
This sequence comes from Cryptops parisi, assembly GCA_034695005.1. Taxonomy (NCBI): domain Eukaryota; kingdom Metazoa; phylum Arthropoda; class Chilopoda; order Scolopendromorpha; family Cryptopidae; genus Cryptops; species Cryptops parisi. Next base: position 3,665 of record JAQIWH010002384.1, on the reverse strand, counting down.
TGTGACAATCTAAATATTCAGATTTAAAGTAACTACTCAATAACCTACAACTTCTTTGCCGTTTTATCAGGAAAGTCACCAGACAACAATGATTTGTCACGAAATGTTCAAAGAAACATGTTTCGGGGTATTTATCTTTCATCTAATCATTGTTACTGACTTTCTAAAATATGTTTATCATTATTTATTTTTTTTTACCTTTTCGTCCAGTTTTGCCTGGTCGAAACAATCGACAGTCTGTAATAGAAAAATTTCATTAACTACAGAAATATAGTATTATAATGTTTACAAAGTATCGTTAATTTTCACATGGTAGATTAATCCACGGTTAATCATATACATGGCTAATAAGTTAATGATTATCCATGATTAATCATAACATAATTAATCTTTTTGGTTGAATCCATCGATCGATTATGCGGTTGACCAGTTAATCCACTTTGATGGTCAACTGCGTTTTAATTACACGATATCAACAAAAGTTGCAGAAGTATTCCAAAAGATATAAGAAAACTATATTTTAAATAAATATTTTGATATTCAAGCACAGTATGTTTAATTAATCAAAAATGTATAAAAATATCTTAAACTATCTAAAAAAAAACATCACTCATAAATAAATATCTACTTACATCTGCTTTCGCATAGTAGACTGCGACCAGCAAGACTATGATCGTTGCTTTGATGAACATGATGACAATCTCGTTTGGTATCAAGAACTATATGAATCCGATTATTCTAAGACTCATTGCTTAAATACGAATAGTTGGTTATGTAATACGAATAATTTTGTGTTTGTTGAATACTTGTTACGTAATGTGAATTTATTTATCTATTTTTTTTTATAAATACAAATTACTGTTTTTCATGGTCATTTTCTTCGTCTTCTTGTCCCTTGATACGCGGAACGGAAAAAAAAGTGGTACAATTATTCATAATGGCTTTGTCCCTCACAAAGTTGTTGAAGTTTGGTAATGTTTTGTTTACAAAGAGACGAAAACATCAATTTTGATTAAGTGCTGTGGATGGTTTTCTGTAAATTTCCTATATTTTTCTGACATTCATTTTTTTTAACGAATCTTATCCTATAAAAATATGCATTCCACTCGAGCACAACCGTGGGTTATGTCCGCGATTATGTTCTTAAGAATAGTACGCCTACTCTTGTATATGTTCATTGCAACATTCGTTGCGGTTATTAATTGTTTATAGCTCATGTTGCTTTGCAACAGTCCTTGATTATTGGCAGCTACCTCTCACGCCCCAACAGTTTTAGCAATTTTTGATCGCCTTCTTTTTGTACACCTTAACCATGTATAAAAATTTTATTATTGTATCCCAATCGTTCAAAGGTTGACCCACACGGGCCGTGAAAGAAATAAAATAAAATAAAAATAAATAAATAAAATATAATATAATATATGAACTAACATTCTTGGTTTCTAATTCTCTACACGATCTCTCACTCAATTCCGTTCTGTTTAACTACATCGATGATAATTTCCTTATTTATACACAAAATGAACACAATAACAATAACATAAAAGAAAAAATCGACCAAGACCTCAATTGAATACAATCTTGGTGCAAACAGCATTCCCTCACCCTTAACACAATAAAAACAAATATTCTGTCACTCTTCGAGCCATTTGAAGGACATAACTCTCCCATGAAAATTCTAGGCCTATGGTTTGAAAACAATTTAAAATTTGCTCATCCTATTAAACAACTTACCTACCATAAAACTTAATAAATACACTTACCTGTCAAAACGTCTTAAAAACATACTTACGAATAAGGGAAGAAAAAAACAACTATTTATCAATATTGAAATTATACCAATTATAACATATGCAATAGTTCTATGGAGTGACTTGGAGTGACTCCAAGTGGACTCACTTGGAGTGAGTCCAAACTTCATATAATCGAATCATCTACAAACTATCACCATATACCTCAATCTCCACTTATCTTAAAATCAAAAAGATGATGACCATCCCACAACTCGTACACTTTCGTCGTCTAATAGTCATAAGTAAGGCAATTGTAAATACAGTACACCCCATCCCATCCTCTATCATTTATCACCCAATCCAATAGGCTCAAATTTCATCTGCTACCAGAAGCATTCATAAGTACAAACTCGTCCACAATACCCCTTTCGACACCCATTATCACTCACGATTCCCATATAATTCTTTTAATCCATGGAATGTCCCTGAATGACCAATGCGTATTAGAAAACTTCCCTTAACTTGTACCAACGACAATTGTAACACCCAATGTATTCATTTCAAGAAGCTTTTGTTCATGCATGTACTATATAGCGTCTAGTTTTTCTTTCACACAAATTATGCATCCAGATAATGATGCTTTCATTTATATCAAATCACTCGTTTTATTATATTAGTTCTTAATTTCCTGTATCTTTAGTCCCTTCGGGACGCATGAATTTAAATAAATAAATAAATAAATAAATGTACCTATGAGATTACTTAAAGACCATAAAATGTACAAGACAGTAAGTAACATCATGATAATAAAAAAAAAGGATTCCTGTTGAATTACTAAGTGGCAGAACATTGAATTTTATAAAATTGGAGATTGTGAGATTGACGACATGTTATGCTGCATGTAGCTCTTGTGCGATTTTATTTATTTTTTTTTTAATTTATTAATTTGGCAGACAAGTGTCCATTTGGTTTTACATATTGGAAGGTGAAATTTGCTAAATGACACAGGCAATATGGGTATACAGATTATGATTATGATACTTTTTGCAAGTAAGGGTGATACAAGTAGATGAAAACCGATTGATTTTGAAAGCTGCGGTTGTTATTTTTTTTTTTTAAATTTTACGTCCCTTGGAGACAATTTATTAGTTATTGTATAATAAATGAGTGTTACACCAGATTTGCGCATGGTAGGTAATTATATAGGGATAAATGATTATGGTAAATACTGTTTCCATCTCTGTAGATGTCAGCTGTCAGCACTTTTTTAAGGAATTTTAGGAAATAAATTTTCATAGTTAATCTTTTAATTAGAACATCGATATTAATGCCCAAGTCAATTTTATCGTCGATAATTAGTCCTAGAACTTTAGTACGAGTGGTTGAATGGCCTTTAATGTTATTCATTTCGACGACATAAAGAACGAACAAGAAACGAGAGTGACAAATGCTTCGTCCTCCGACTTTGTCCAAGCCTCGTGGAGGAACGGGTATCGTTTTGTTTTTATTATCTTTCGCTATTGAAAAACAACTTTTTTGTACCCTATACTCCCATTCATAACTTTTAAACTAGAGAACTTGGAACTATACCTCAACTTATTAAGTACCATAGGATCATTAAAATACACAAAGCTTTGAAAAATATTGCTCACTCGTTGCATTTTCTCCATCAGAACATGCCATCGCGAGAAACAACCCGTGACATCCACAAATTTAAGCTAGTCCACACTTCCCACACGTTATCCGTTTAATACTTTCGATTTATGGAATTCTCTACCATTTCGTCTTAGGTCAATTTCCGTTAATTGTAAACCAACTAATTTATTTATTTATTTATTTATTACGGTCAAGTGACTACTATACTCTATCCCAAATTAGCTGACACAGAATTGCTGGCACAATTATGAGGAAGCTAAATGAATCAGCCAATGG
>JAQIWH010002383.1:0-24953 GCA_034695005.1 Cryptops parisi | reverse complement strand
ATTTTTGAAAACATTTTTACTAATCTCATGTTATTTAGAGTAACTAAACGTCAGAGCATGTTATTGCCATTTATAAATTCACTCTGTCATGTTTAAACGGTGGAGATGTTCGTTTAACAATTAAGCCGCGTTCACTTTGACGCAGCGCTTTTTGCATGAAAACCGTCCATAGACAGTCGATAATTCATGTAACTTACATAAGCTCTCTACCCATTATCAACTGTCTTTGGACGGTTCTCACGCTAAAAGCTCCCGAAGTGTACATGGCCTTACTATGTGGTCTTATTACGTATTTATGAATACTATTAATAATTCAAAAGTAATAAATATTATTATTTTAATAATTATTTATAATTTAAATTTAAAAATTAAATGATAAATTGTTATATAAAAATAGTTTAAAAACAACAGCAACATAAATTAAATTATTTTGTTATTTTTAAGAAATGATTAACGGATCAATTAACATTTTCACTAAATATGTGTTATCGAATTTCTGAAATGAAAAATAAAAAAAAAAAAAAATTCCCGTCAGTTTGACGAGCTGAAAAGCTAGTTTTAAATATTCATATGCTTTTCATGTATCTCACACATCTTTTGTTAGATGAATTATGCAGATAATCATTTTATTATACAGTACTCGAGTCAAATGAACAGTTTGAGTCTAATGAACAGTTCGAGTCAAATGATCAGTTCGAGAGACTCATTCATTCAGATTCGAATTCAAGCTCGCCCGAGTGCTTTAGACTCTATCGTTTTAGAGGGAAGATGCAGCGCTGGAGGAACGGCAAACGAGTCTTGGACAAGCTCATTGCATGTTTTTACTAATTAGAGACTACGATTTTAGGTTTCAGATCAAAATCTCAACTTTCACACTAATTACTGTTTACATTCGAGTTGTTCGTACAATGTAGGATATTATCATTTACATTCACGTTATGGTCAACCTTCATTGATTTGAAGCTTTGAGGACACACAAAGTCAGATAATTATAGTATAAGGTAGATACAAACTTAAGCCTACATATTCTTTTTGTATTTTAGGCAATGTCGCCTGATGGAGAAGCAATAGTTACCGGTGCGGGCGATGAAACGTTAAGGTTTTGGAATGTGTTCAGTAAAGCTAGATCCCAGAAGGTAAAAATTACTTCATGTTTACAATATATTTAATTATACACGGTGGTCCAAAATTTTGTTTATGACTAACTATCTCCAGAAGTATTGGTTGTAAGATGATAAGGTTGATGTATACGAAAAGAGGGAGTGTGGCAGATCCAACGGTGCCTACAAGAATGACCTTGACTCTTGCATTCAAGGTTCTTCAATTTATAACTTTTCAACTCGAAAAAATACTACTTAAAAGTGAATTGCAAAGTTGTTAGACACCAACAAAAACAACCGAATACACCAAACGGATTTGCTGAATAACTTAAAAAATTACAGCCAAAATAAGATCAGCATTGCAGAGAAGAGAACGACATTGCAGAGAAACAAACAGTGCCACTGCAAAAAAAAAGCAAATAACCTACTGAGTGTGAAAGCAGAGAAGCAAGACCAGGGGTAACGACCATTAAGAATATGAGTATCACATTTCTTGCTGTCCAAGACGTAAACAATACACAAATGAAACAGTGACAAAATAAACAAAATACGGGACAAAAGACGGAAAGATGAATGAACTTTCATACAACGCATGAATGGCCATCAAAAGGCGGTTCTGTTTGCTTCTTTGCAATGTCATTTGCTTCTCGGAATTCTAATTCACTTCTCTGCAATGCTGATCTTATTTTGGTCATTACATTTGAAGTTATGCAGTTATCGTGATTCTGTTTGGTTTATTCGGTTGGTATTGTTGATCCCTACAACTTTGCAATGCACTTTTAAGTAATAGCCTATCTTTTAGAGATAAAAAGTTACTAACTGAATAACCTTGAATGCAAGGGTCAAGGTCATTCTCGTTCTGCCATTGGATCTGCCAGAGGTGGCTTCCTTTTTTTTAGTATACTAACATCATTCTAGACCAATACTTCCAGAGATTAGCGGTCGTAAACATACTTTCGGACCACCTTGTATACATTTTTTATAATATACAGTGTGTCTACCATGAAATGCTTGAATTTCATCTTATTTTCACAAAGTAAGAAGGGTAAAGCCCAAATCTTAGTCATATAAATAACCTAACAAATTTAATAAAAAAAATCAATGCACCTTAAAGTGAATTCTATTTTATGTGGAAGTCACATGAGCTTCATCTCTCTACATGCTTATACACAGTATGGAACTCTTTTTGTGCATGGTTTCATAGGTTTTTGAATGACAACAGCAATGGTTTTTTTGAATGACCCCAATGGTAGTTCGTGAAGTAAGCTAAAAATTTAGATAAAACTTTGATCTTCTGTAGTACATTGGGCACCCTTCAAACAAAAAATGAAGCATTTGTTTTTTCATAAAGATACTTCAAAATCAGGACATTAAATGGTAGACACTTTATACAGGGTGAGGCAAAAGTTTGGTTTCAGCTAAATATGATATAAAAATTTTGATTGAACTATTGTAATGTATATTATATTGGCCATGGCCTATCCGATAATGTCACCCATATGTGATTTAGATATTCATAAAACATTAATTGGTTGCTTGACCATTTATTAAGAAAATTAGTTTTTTCTGTGCAAATCCCCTCCATGTTGGCCAAGTTCAAAATGACAATTGTTTTAATTTTATGTTAACCTCCTTAGTAATGGTGGCCATTTTTATTTCACACCTCACAGCGCTTTTCTCATATAGCTTTGCAAAAAATTACATATCTCAGTTCTAGTTAGTCATAGAGCTCTGAATTCTTTTATTCTTGGCATACCCTAAGCTACATTTCCTGTTCTAGTTGATAATTGGCTATCTAAATTTCTTATGCCTGAAAATCACTCCCAAAATGACATGTAAGAAATTCTAAATTCTAGTGTATTTTGGAAAGGGTATAAGTATAAAGGGGGAGGGATTCAGACATGAGGCCGACATGGACAAAAGGCCGACAGCCAAAAGGCAGACACGGACAATAGACCATAAGGCCAACAGACAAAAGACCGACAGCCAAAAGGCCGACACGGACAAAAGACTGACACAGATAAAAGGCCGACAGGCACAACCACAAAGCTGACAGACAGAAGGCCGACAGACATGCTACCCAGTCAACAAAAACATGATCAAATGAGAAATTATTGACAATGCATTAAATTTTCAATTCCATCACAATGCTTTCCTTCATTACACTTTTTTTTTTAAATCATGTATTTAAGGGTAAATCAAGTATTGTTTCATTACACGAAGCAAGATGCTCAAACGATGGATTGATTTACCACTATGGTTGACACTTAAATCATGCTGTTTTGTTAACTTGCGTACATTACTAGTAGTTCTGTGAACAGCAGACCTCACTCTAATAAAAAAAATTAAAAAAAAAAACATTTAAAAAATATTAATGCGATTGCAACCAAAATTGAACTCGATGTGTGTTTAGTCCTGAGTAACTTGTGCAAGTTTGAAGTAAATCCATTGAACCATTTGCAAGTGGAGTATGTTAGGTGCATTCCAACATGGAAGAAAGATTTTTCTACCCCATACTCCCCTCAGCCCTCTTCTTGGCAGAGAGGCTTGGCTGAGCTAACATATGGTTCAAATCAAGAGAGTGGATGGACATGGGTTTCTCCCCAACTGGAAAAGTATCCTCTAATGTTGGAAAATGTTCTTTACACTAACTGATTTGTAAAACTCCAAGTTTTAAAGTAAGATTAAAATCAGTAAAATTAAGCTTCAAAGTTTAACAGTAAAATTAAAGTTCTTAGAAAATTCCTCTTTCAATTGCTATAACTTTTGTATGTGTAATTATTAAAGGAGTTTCAAAATTTAATAGTCAAATTTCGTAGTTGTAATTAATAAATACAGTGCGATTGTAACCAAAATTGAACTCGATGTGTGTTTAGCCCTTCTGAATAACTTGAGCAAGTTTGAAGTAAATCCATTGAACCATTCGGAAGTTATCGCGTTACATCCACGCACCCGCGTGCGCGCACACAAACACACACACCCACACACAATTTCGATCCACTACTCAAAACATTCGGAATAATTAACTTCACTTCGTTCGGTCAATTATTTGTGTAGTTTGCTGTAGCAGCAAAAATTGTTGAGTTGTAGCCATGACTCTATTAAGTCAGAATCCACTTTTGTTTTATTATTTCCAACAATCCAACCTAAATAAAAATGTACCAACAATAGACAGGAAAAGGCTGGCTGCCCTAACAACAGCTTTGCAAGTCATTCATGCTCTTCAATCAAGTATTTTAGTTGTTGCTGGGTTAACTTGAATACGAATTCAAAGATTCATAACAACAGTTGTCATATTAAATTAACCCGCAACAACTAAAATACTCCACTGAAGAGCATGGGCGTGGGATGAATATTAAGAAAGTTATTGATTGGATGACCTTAAAAATGATTTTCAAGGTCACTTCCGGTAACGTCATTGGATAGCCCATGGCCTATATACATTAGAATTGTTCAATCAGAATTTTAATATCACTAATGGTTTTTGAGATATTCAGCTGTGACCAGACTTTTGCCTCATCCTGTACACAATTCACTTACTATTAGTGGCTAACAAAAATTTGTTTGTTGTCTAGGAATCCAAATCGGCATTGAATCTCTTCACCAGTATTCGATAAATGAATAAAAATAAAGCCTATAGCTAAATAAAAGTAGCTGAGTTTAGATAAATTTTACTCGGGTGTAATAAAAAGTTTACTTTTTTTAAGAAATCTTTTTCCAGATGTATTTAAAAATCTAGGAGGTTCGATTTCAATGTAGCTTATTGTAAAAAAAAAACAACCGTAAGATTAATCATGTGTGTACTTTGTATAATCAACCCATTTGACTTCCATTCATGTAAGAAAATTACTATGCAGCTGTTGCATAGAACATTTGCTTTTGCACTCATTAAAGAGATGATGCTTTACTATGGATATTTTATTGCGTTTTTCTTTTATAACTCACTTGCTTATGTATGTATTTATACAGTGACGTAACTATGCCAATGCCGTGTATTGTGGTGCACGTTAGCTAAGGCCAAAATATCGATACTTTTCCCAGTATAGTCTAGCTTTGGGAAGTCAGAGGACCCAGAATATACGAGATATGTCTCACAAGTAAGTGTACTGGTTTTTTATTTAAATGTATATAAGACTCAGCATAAATTATAAGTTATGCCTTTCAAGGTACACCCCTTTGGGAAGCCACGGTGGTTTCAAATTTTGACGTAGAACTACGTCATAGGGGAATCTACACAAATAATGTTAAAAATGACATGGTTTCGTGAAAATGGTCTGGCAACATGCTTTGAATGAATAGAAAACAACACAAATCCAATGAAACAAAACTCACATAAATGGACCATGGAAAATCCAATATATCGAAATTCGCATTAATAGCAAAATCGGCACATCGAAAATTAATTGAAAATCGCACAACTTAAAATTTGCATAAATGGAAAATAAAAATGAAAATCCCGGTTATCTTAGAGTTTATGTTGGTGGGGTTTGGGTAGGAAGCACTAATTAAAATATTTAATTCTTTTTATTTTTTTATGCATTCTACGTCTTCTACATAATACATAGATGTTTGCATCTGTAATGGTTGAATAACCAAATGTCCTGTCTCTTTGTATTCATTGTGAGTAGCCCTACCACACTTCTTATTGCCTTGTCGATGAAATTCAATGTGTCTGCATTTTTCTATCATGAAGTCTCCAGCAGATAGATAGAAGTGTCATGTAACAAGAAATTTCATCCAAGGTATAATATTTACTTCAACACATCCAGCTGATATAGTTTAATACACTTTTATTCCAAGTACAGTGGATTCTCGAGATCCGAACGGTTCGACTTAAGAACAGTTTGAGATCCGAAGAAAATCGAGAAGAAAGATTCGAGGAAAATCTGGGTTCGAAATACGAACAAAAACTTGAAATCTGAACAAAAAATCAGGTTGTCCGTTTAAAAAATTGACAAAAACAAAAGGCAAGAGACAGGTTTCTCTCCAAAGAAAACTAAAGTGGTCGTAATGTTAATAAACCACAACCCTCAACTAGTGGATTGCAGATGGGAGAAGGGTAATTCACCTTCCATTAGGTAGTATTATTTCTCCTACTATTTTTATTCATCAATATTTTTTATGTTTCCTGTTTTAAAAATTTTTTGTTAATGTACTGTATTTTGGAAATACTGTACCAAAATTTCTTCACAGTCAGAATCATTCTCTTCATAAATATGGAGAATTTTCAGTAATCAAACTAGCATTAGGTTGGTCAATATGTATAAGTTTATTACAACAAGCAGGTTAACAAAGTCGATTGAAAGAATAGTTCAATGACTTTTTTACAACACTACCAAATGTTCAAAAGTGTATGTAAGCATTTGCTTCATTCTGGTTGATGTCTTTCCTTTTTTATTGTACCGTATTAATCCATGGGATTGAAATAAACTAATAATGTATACACTATCTCTATAATAATAATAATTCGACAACGATTCAGCGTAAGTATGTTTCAGGCATGCAGTGGCATCCCTAGGATGGGTGTCACCCGGTGCGGTACTCATGATGTCACCCCATCTCAGACCTTGCAAAACAGACCAGAAAATATTCTTAATAATGTACTAATGTTACTCGTAATATCGTAATTCCGGTGCATAACAATGTAATGGCAACAGTAGCGACAAATAAACTGCCAAACAAACAGTATAATTAAAATTACGATTAAATCGCAACATCATTTGCACACTTGAGTTTATGAGTTAAAGTGAAAACTTGGTAAGAAAACAATAAAATATTAAGTAAAAATATTTAAGATCTACATCAAAATTATGTTCATTTAATGTTAAACTTTTATATACAAGTATTTCAGTACTTAGTGAACGTCTTGACTAAATCCTACTTTCCTTCACTGGTTTTCGCAACTTACAAACCCATTGTTTAACAGTTAATTAGATAAACTTGTAGATACAGTATATTGATACATTATAGGCTACATGTAAGCTGAGCTCACGAAAAAGTTTCCGTGTTTATACAAAAAAACAAACTATACAAGTATTTTTATAAAAATAATAAATTTTTAAACACTGCACACAAAATTTCTAGACATTGGGTGTCACCCCTCTGATGGTGACACCCGATGCGGTTCGCACCCCCCTAGGAACGCCACTGTGGTCAGTAAAGTAGAAAGTTTTTTCTTTCAAGTTTTTTTTTTTACTTATGGATAATGAACACGTCAGCGATTTTGATCAACATTCTCAGAAAAGCGGTTATAATGAAAACATGTTGAAGAGATCCGTGTTTAGCAAGAATTATATAAGTTTTTGTTGCTACAGTACATATACTCGAGTGATGAGCAATCAAATGGCGTTTGTCATTCATTATCTCATCTATGCTTCATTCAGATAGAAGTATAATTAATTTTTATTTATTGTGTCATGTGCGATTCTCAACATGATTTAATACGAACAGTTTTGACATACTGCCTATTATTGGAGAACAACCAGGTTATGAGTGATAAATGATACCATATGTTAATCAATTTTGCAACTTTTTTTTAATTGAAAGTGCAATAACATGTTAGTTGTTAGTTTCCATGATGCCCGTTAAACATTGATAACTTGCTTGCTAAGTTTTGATTATGTTAATCTTATAAGTGACAGTACTATATTTGTATTGGGAAACTTATCATTTGATAACTTTTCACATAGCATTTGTATTGCTCAATAAGGTTATTAGCAACATCGCAATCTCTTCATCACGACAGTTTCAAAATCCAACAACTGTGATGCTTTAAAATTGTAGCTTTGGAGAGTATATAATTGGGTTTTTCAAACGTGATCTTCACATTCAAATTGTTTTTAAGCATAGATTTAGGTCACATAGCTTCTACAGGGTTTGTCATATACAAATACAGTACTGTTCTGAAAATGTCAGCCATGGAACTTGAGCATAACAAGGCTCGTCAACATTAACATGGTGCATTGATTAATACTGGTTGGGTTAATTTGGTTTATTTTTTTATTTTTTATTTTTCAACCATGACTTCACTTTAGTCGATTCAAAGCTAATTTGCTTGGTTCATTTACTGCATTTTGCTCACTTGACTCAGCATGATGGGTTGTAATTCAATTTGTTCAAGCCAATTTAAACGAGTTTGCAGCAGTTCTCCTCAATGGTGTGGTATATCTGTTATGGAACTTCGGAACACAAATATGTTATCGTGCATAGAGAGATAAACATGTACTTTAGGATGTTGACTGGTACGGTCTGTCGGAATATTTCATTATCGTTGCTGATTGATATCATCCGCCATCTCTTCGTGAGAATGCCAAAAAAGTGCATCGCGAATTGCAATCTCTTCTAGAGACAACAATTGTGGGGAATGAGGTGGGAAAATGAGGAAGAGGCTTCGCATTTTTTGTTTTTTGTTTTTCGTTTATCACTGGCCATGCACAGCGACCCTCTTCTCTTAATGGCGGGTGAATAAACCTAGCGAAAAGGGCATTGCAAAAGTTCTTATCCATGGAGAAGGAATCTAATCGTGCAACAAGACGATGTCAACAGCATTTGTCAGCTAAAGGGGAGAAAATCTGCTGAGCAATGGCTTTACAGTCGGTCAGGTTGCTTGCCAAGAAAACCCACCATCACGGTTGGTATTCAGTAGTGCCACCCAACATCATGATACTTCACTTCTTCTTGGTGATGGTGGAGAACAAGGCAAGCATTTAGAAATCCTGGGTCGTAATGAATAAGGATTTAGTGGATGCTGCTTTGGAATCGTTAATACGTCTGTCTGCAGATGCTGATGACTTAACTTCCTCTAAAAAAAAATCTAATAGTGGTTTTACAAATACTTCTGGGTAGGTTTTGGCCCACTTGCATCATATTCTTACTCTTTTTGTTTGTGTCTTTGGTTATGTAAACGTGCTTAACATCCATTCGTAGGTTATCATTATCGCGCGATTTCTCCATTTCATGCTGTTTCCTTCTGTCTTTGATGTATAAAAAGGTTTATTGTGTGTTAAATAAACAGTGCAAAAGGTATCTAAATAGTCAACTTGAGGTAAATGTTGTGACAATGAGGTTACACAACTTGAACATCCATGTCTTATCCATGTTCCATAACACGAGTTTCATTTAACATTTTTTTCAATTCAGATAAACAACAGAATGAAATTTTTCATTATAAACTTTTCATTGAATTGCTATTATTGCCGTCAGGTTTTTTTTTTAAGTTTTTTTTAGTTTTTTTTATTATTTTTTTTTTTTTTTTGTGAAGTTGATGGGGGAAACCAGACTTTTTAGCTCAGTGCTCAGATTTCAGATAAACTACCCTAGGGGTGACACTTTATCATCTGTGCGAAGTTTGGTTGCTTGGTAGCATATGGTTTTTTTTTTCTGTCAGAAATTCGAACAGTTGAAGAGCAACACAAACTTGGGATATTAGGTTACACATATTTGTGCAACTAATCAGTATGAATACAGTACATAGGTCTGGTACGTTGGACATGATTTGGTTGTAATGCGTGTGTTGCAAAAGGTAATAACGTGTAAGAAAAAGCGTACATCAGCCTAGATAATTAGAAATTGGTGCGTGACATGATTAGATCCATTTCCCAAATTTGAACGTTATTCCATGAAACAAAAGTGGATTGCCTTTCTGTATGAGTGTAAGGATTAATTGTCTTTAAGCAGGATGGAGCAATTCTATTCAGTCTGGTGAATGAAACTTTAAACTATAAAAAAAAACCCTGCTGTTATAAATGAGGTTGGTGTCAACTGCAGTCTATACACTGCTGATCAGCTGATCACTCAAAACAGCAACATTGGTTGTGACATTGTATTTTTTTTAAGTGCCAACTGTAGTTTTACATTGCTAGAGTACTAATGGTATCATATATTGGTAAAATGTCAGGAGGATTGGTCGTTTCACTTGGCCACACCCTTTTCAGTTCAGCTTGACACCTAAAGGGAAATGGTTAACCCTCATGTCTAGGTGTGGAAGGTTTTTTGTTGTCTAAATAGAATCACGCAAGACAAAAACCAGCATGGTGGAAATATTTCGCAGGTGGATTAGCAGTTTCTCCTACGTGCTTGGTTATGAACTTTGGTGTCCAACACGTTTGCGCTTTAAATTAGGAGTGGTCTTGAATATTTTTAAACCTGTAAATAGTTTATGCTAAAAATTCCTATTGGCACACACCCTTTTAGTACTTACACTTTATATATAAATACATACATATATAAATGAGAGAGAGTATTCCAGATCAGAGGTAACCCCACCCAATCAACACGTGAGTGCCTGGCCCCAACTTTTCTAATAGTGGAGTCAAATCTGTGAAGTATTTAATCTCCAGGTTGAGACATCAGGTGGAAAAAAATACAGCGGAGACCTATTAATACTGACCTATAGAGTCTTTTTCAATTATTTAGTTCCTATTTAAGGTTGTGACATAATTAAAGTTGACCTCAGTAATTGATACTTAATGCGAATGTGCAATTCTTTCAACTTTTTTTCCCTAGCTTTTTTTTGCATTTAAAGTATCAGGAAATATTAATTTAATAACAGCCATTTTATGGAAACAACATAGGAATTGAGGTGGGTTCCACATCCTATCCAGTACATTGGCATACATTTCCTGAAGTTTTATAGTCGGGTTAGAAAAGTTTTATACAATTAGTGTACTGTAAAAGAAAATAATATGGTACAAGTTTAACACGGATTTTAAAATTTTTTTCAAATATATAACTGTTTTGTATTTCGCCATATCCACATTGAAACATTTCATGGAATCGATGCATCAAATGTTTAAATCGGAAACATTTTAAAATTGTATTTTGATGGAAATATTGAAATCATGAATTCTACACGAAAATACACGCAGGAGATAGGCCATACATGCTATTTTATAAATGAGGGTTATTTGTATCGTATTATCTAAGATTGGAACAAATTTTTGTTTCATGTGCTGAATAGTGATTAACAAATGATGGGCGTGATACCCAACATCTTTAATGGAAATAAGAAAAGGAGGTTGTGGCTGACAACTAGTGCAAGTTCACAAATCAGTTTGAAATAGATGTACAGGTTGATGTGCGTGAAATGCTGGATGATAGGTTTTCTTCTGATAATGAACAATAACCACACCCTGCTTGAAAAAGGCGAATTCCCCTAAATTGAGACAGGATTTCAAAATTAGATCCAGGCTTCAGTTCAGACGAAGTCTGTGCACTGAAATCGAATTATCATACGAACGACTAGGTAGTAAACTAAAAACTTGTACTTGTTAGTTTAAAGGGCATCTAGCGGTAGTTTCCCTCTTTTGGAGAATATTGCCAAAAGTAACATTGTCAAGTGGTTACTTGTGTAAATCGCTTTTGTTTTCGTGATCTCACTTGTTGTTCCAAAGGGAGGAGCAGTTTCATGTGTTGGGCGAGGACGACGTAAGCCAGTCAGGTGGAGTTCCAAATACTGTCTATTTTTCTTTCTCATGGGAAGAGAGGACGACGCCATTCCTGTTTTCTCCCAACACCCTTTCCTTTGTCCACTCGCCATGTCTCATGGCCACAGCGCTCAACTCTTTGAGGTCTAAAAAGCGTTGTCATGGCATGATGAGCTAAAAGAATCAAATTCACAGTAATCGCAACATCCTGTTAGCATGACCCAGGATATTTTGTTGGTGGATGTGCACGGTATTGTTAATGTGGTTGGGGTTCTTTTATTTCCTTTTATTTTTGGGATATGTTGAAACGAGGCATTTATGCTCACTGGTGAGTTTCAGGGCTGAATTACAAAACTATCTGGTTTGTTCGGAGTTTACTGTGATAAAAAGTGTTTTATACTTACTGATGTGTAAATATTCCAGTTCCAGAGAACATTATTTATGTTAAATAAACTTAGAGTATTTGGCTAATATTTGCGAATATCATGCAAGTGAACTTTGGTATACTGTACTGTAAAAAAACAACCATCTAACACAAGCTAGCATTGTGAAGTGCTCTATGGAAATATCTAACGCAGACGTTGTTGAAGTGAATGGAATTAACATCCCATCTTCGTGTTTGCATTTCAATGTACGGATAGAATGTATAACCAGGAAACTTGTAACATAGTTTATTATAGGCCAATGTTGCTGGATTAAAGATATTCATGTATAATCGACTGGCAAACTTGATGCCATATTCAGCACATGAAAACGCTTCTTCATTACATCTAGTGCATGCAACGAATCAAAATGTAACAAGTATTTGAATACTGGCATCTATATCCTATTAGTCAAATTAACATTATTTTTTTGACCCAGCTTCATGACTCAAAAACTAGCTCCTGAATCTTGCAAGACGTGAGTGAATAATAAGCACTGTTAGAATTGATTAAGAGACTACTTCATGTTCCAAAGTTGGCTTCTGACCTTAAAACAAGTAACTAAAAGGTCTTTCTAATCAAATTCAACTTGGAAAATAATTCATTGCATAGAGGCAAGAAAAAAATCAAAGTATTTCAACTTAATGTGAACATCCGCCATGTCTTGAGCTGTTAAACCAGTTTGAATGGATGCGAACATGTTGTGTCACATAAAATTCTCTTTTAGATGGGTGGACTTCTCATTGAAAAAACAAATAGGCCTGCAGTAAGCCTTTGGTAGAAGTCTTTTATGGAATTACAGATAGACCTTGTTTAAGCAGAATATTGTATGTATGTAAATGAAATTGCGATAACTATATTGAATTAAGCTTATTACCATCACCTCTATTATGCTTAGATTTTGCCTGAAACAGGTAAAAGGAACTGGGGTTGTTGAATTGTATGCAATGTACCAAAGAATATGCTAGGTAAGGTTACCAAAGTTTAAGTAGCAAATGCGTTACATGAAGGATGGTACCATTATAATGATTTACCTCAGATGATTCTAATGAAATTGCATTGCAAAGACTTACATTCATAGCATCACCAACACTTACATTCATAGCATCACCAACTCACAGAACGTACACATAATCCAGATATTTTCAAAGATAGTTTGTGATTCGGAAGTTCTCAGATTTTTCTATAAAGCCACTTTGTGTGATTGGCAACTCATCAAAAAACATGGTGGTGTTGGGAAAGCCAATATTTGTTTTGGCACAGATTCCATGTCTTCCTCTTTGTAGAATATTATGGGGGAATTGTTTGTATGGATTGTTAAAAATCTATTTAGAGAAGAAAGTGGGATAAAGTTCAATTTTGCTTTTCAAAAATAGTAAAAAAAAGAGAAATGTGAAAAGTTTAAAGTTTGTTGATCAGATTAGCATTTTCAGTGGATTGGAGAATAGGGCGTTTTCAATCAGACGCAGCTTTTTCAATGATTTTTTTTACTCTGATTGGTGAAACAAAGTGAAATGGGAGATATCG
The DNA here is from genome assembly GCA_034695005.1 of Cryptops parisi. Lineage (NCBI taxonomy): Eukaryota > Metazoa > Arthropoda > Chilopoda > Scolopendromorpha > Cryptopidae > Cryptops > Cryptops parisi. The sequence goes on along the minus strand of JAQIWH010002383.1, from coordinate 11,480 downwards.
ATTTCTCACTGTTCTTTATTAAGCACCTGAGCTTAGTGACGTCATTAACATGGGCCTGCGATTGGATTAAATGGAAAGGGAATAAAAGGGAATTGGATTAAGCTGGACCGTTGAAAAATAACAACACATTAGATTAAATAAAGCTGCAAAGGATTAATTAGAACTTGCTTGATAAAAAGTTACTGGGGTTGGAAATCATAAACGATTACAATATCTAATTTTTGTGACAAGTTCGAATTTGAAAAGATTAGCATATCCTTTTACATACGATGTTCAGAACAATGTCTATTTTGTTTTCAGTGCTATGTATAACCACTGCCTCCTCTATCCTTAAGATAGAGGAGGCTGTGGTATAACAGACGTTATACATACACTCGAATTTGAATAGGGCTATTTATTTATTCATTCATTAAACTGGCTTAATCCTGAAAATCTCTTGGACTCAGAAACAGTTCAACCATATGTACTATCACACCCAATTCCTATTTATACCATAGAGGAAAAGCACGTACTGTACTGAAAAGTAACAATGTGGCATTGTCTATATTCCAATTATTATAAACAAGATTTCCCCCTTTTGTGTATACAGTATTCTAACTTGGTGTTTATGGAAAGACATATTTCGCGTTAACTTTCATAATCTGGCATAGCCTATATTCCATTGCTGATGAATTAAAGAGGTTCAACTAGGCGAACACAGAATTTACGGACAAAAGTTAGTCTGTCCTTGTGAAACAAACCGTCCTGTTTAGAAATTCTTTTGCACTGCTGAAAGAATTGTATCAGCTAAAACATCCATAGGCATCATCAATAATAAATAAATAAAGGAGATGGAGGAGGTTTGCGTGACAATCATCCCACATCCTATGTAGCAGAACACTAGTTGATGTCACTAACTACTGCTGCCACTGCTGTTGGTGGTGGCCTCCGCCCACTCTTCTCTTTTGCCATTTATGTGCTGTCAGAACGGAATTCCGCTCTGAAGGCCGCTGAGGTTCTTGGCTTTTCGCCCAAGAAAGAACCCCCTTGTAGGTTTTGCCTTTGCACTCACCGCTCACTTGTCCAGAGCAGCAAAAACTTGCTCAGGACAGTTATGGTCTTGGTCATGTATTTTCTACCTACAGGGTCACCATCAACCCTGCGTGTAGACAGAGGTAGATGGCCAGTCGAAAAGAGAAGTGCAGGGGTGTTTTTGTGCGGCTAGTAGATGAATGATTGTGCCTGTTCGGTCTGGCATGAAAAACGCATGCTGTCATTTAGAATTGTGATTACTTGCATGCGTCAATGCCGCCCACGAGTTGTCTGGGCATGGTGGTTGTTCCTACAAGGTCTTTAAGGAAGAATGCTGTTGAAAGCATTGGGATTGTAGGTCTTGGGAGAAAAACCATTTGGCTTTTAGTACTTAGTCTACTGATGACAAATCTTTTTTTTAGTACTAATGTAATGTTATTGTAATAGGAGCTTCCTGGCTGCTAATGTTTACAAAATGATGTGTAAATTACAGAAGCGTTATAATCAGTTCGTGATAATCGGATAAACTTTGACCTTTTTTTTATACATTTACTTTATTCAGCAGTTTTAATGAAAAGTAATTGACGGGTCTGAGAAAGATAAAGCGATTATCACGAACAATTGACGGTACTAAATACTCTAATTCTAAGGGATTATTATATTGTCAGGCTTCTGACTGCTCGATTAAAAAAAAAAAAGGTTGTTGTATTCTAAAGTGCTATGCATGTTCTCTAGAATGGCGGGTGTTCTGATTTTAGGTAAATGGCATAAATTACATACCAGTTTAGTGTTTGCACACAAATTCGGTCAAAGTTTTTGTATTTTTCCACACGTTGGTTGTAAAATAGAAAACAATCGTGGATAATGGTACAAAACAATGCTGGAAACATTGTGCAGAAAATTGAGGGACAGATTACCGGTGGTTTCTTTTCCAATGGGGGAAAAAACCGTGATTATGGTTTGACATTTCAAAAAGGAGTTTTACTACAGCTGTGGGTACTGTTTATGAGAAGCGGCAATGGAGGAGAATCACCAGTTTGTAGGGTTGGGTAGAGCAAAAAAAAGCGTAATCGTGACACGATTCCTAAAAGGAGTTTGGTGGTGTGTGCAGCCGAACTGCAGAAACAAAAAACCCACACTGCAGCAGGCAGCTTTTCCTGTTGGAGGTCGTGAACTGGCACGTGGAAAGAAGTTGGCAGTGGAGACATTCCGCGGCAGGTGCGTCATTCCTCCAACACACAAAGTTGCCATAGTAACATCTGAGTTCCTCTGTTCCCTCCATTTACGGATGGCAAAACATAACCTGCCAAATTGTGTGGGTTTTTTTGCTTTCAGTTGGTGACTTTAACGTAGAGCAAGAAAAACCCAACATGCCGAACTAGCTGTATCAGTTAATTGGTCTAATAAAATCTGATGCAGAAAATTCATAGCTGTACAGAGCCAAAGGACTCGCTGAAATATCTTTAATCCTTGAAGGGCCCACCATTATAAATTGAAAACGTTCTACTAAAACATGAGTTTTAGTGTCAAGTTAGCTACTATTTCATTGATTCACATTAAACGTAGGATGTACCATGGTAATGGTACGGGATGCAAATTTCGTAATGGTAATGCTCATCGAGTAAAGAGCATTGGTGTGTTCATTTATTTATTTATGATGTCTTCCGAGTTCTGATGCATATTAGTTATACAGTAGTTGATTTTTTTGCATCTGCTTTAGATTTTGTTTTTAAAGTATCAACAATTCTTTACAATAACCTTGTGTAGGTCATGATTAATGGTTTCTAGGCAACAAGAATCCAACAGTCTCTTTATGGTTTTATAGATCATCATCATCCTTATTACCTCGAATCGGATGTATAAATGTCATAGGGCTATCTTAATGGGAATAGGTTCAGGTACCTATGCAATTTTGCGAATAACATAGGAAAAGGAAAACAAGGCTACTGGCAAGATAGATTTTACTAATTGTTATAATGGCACAAATGCAGTATTTAGAACCTTAAATTCAATTATTTTTTTCCTTAAGCACAAGTTGAGTACTACTTAATATTAAGCCTAGGATTACAACAATTATTGTAGATTATAGTTCTTCTTAACTTGCATAGAAAAAAAGCAGCAATGAATTAAAATGAATTCTATGGGAATTTCAATCACATATAATTACACCTAATAAGAATAACTACTGAAATAGACATTGCATTTTATATTTTACACAAATATATACGGTGGTTATAAATTTAACTTTGTTGTATTATTTATTTTAGGATTCTCCTCCAGTGAGAAGACGTCAAGGAGCCATCATTGAGAGCATGCATCATCATGGGCGGGGTGTATACTCAGGAACATTCTCAGGTACTATATAAGTAATGTGCACAATTTGCAATCATTTTTCAAATTTTAGCTGGGTTATCAAATTTACAAAAAGCTTATAATTATGCTTAAGCTTAGTTGCATTTAATATTTCTTTCTTATTGAAAGAAATACCACTTTGCTTATTCAATGGATTAAATTTGTTTTCATCTGTTTTCTGTTCCTGTTTCTACAAGAAGGAACTGGAGAATGTGATGCAAAGTTGACATTACATATGTTATATATTTTCACTATACATTTCCATTTAGTTATTTCCATAATGCATTTAATAGAATGAAGAAAATGGCACATAAACAGCTTTTCTTTCGCAATACGTTTATTTAGGTTACACAATAACAACTCAAGAACGACAACAATTGTAATGAGCTCTTAAAAATATCAGTTAAACTAACACCAATGCTAAAATTGATATAACTCAATGACAATTTCTCATATTAAAGTTATATAAATGACTCAGCATGTAAATGCACTCATGCCCTTTAAATTGCATGATGACATGGGCAATGACCAACCATCATGTTTCATATTACCACCATGATATGTAAGACTTTTGGATCTGCATTTTACCTATTTGAAGAGATATACGAACTTCACATATGAAAGGTGCACTTTTTGAAATATTGATTTGGTTAAGTTATAAAATTCTAGCACCTAGCTCGACCATAACACTTGGTACAGGTGCACTTGGTATTTAAACCACAACACAATGCAACATTGTCAAGGTCAACCAGTACAGATTTTCTCACTCCAGGCACTTTCACTCACAAGTTGAAATCAGATGGACTTATCATGTTGTGTTAAAGTACCTTTCAATCTTCTTGTAATGGACTTTCTTTCAAGTTTTTATTGTCCATCACTTAATGTGCAACCAAACATCAAATTTTTACAAAGTATGTACCATCCTGGAGGACTGTACAGGATGTTTTCATTTTTGTTATTGTTTATTATTTCCATTTACATGTAAACTTTCCATTTCAGAGAAAGCGAATGGAGTTGTATATTTTTTCCAATGTTGAAATTGAAAAGTAAAAATCATTTAAGCAACATTGCACGCTAGCTGAGCACCACAATGAGTTCATCCACTTCCCCCACCCCCCACCCAAGTTCACTGAGTCAAAACTGTTTTCTTTGTTCAGAATTTTTTTTCACTCAAAGCATAATTCGTTCTCAGGCACTACACCCTGAGCATAAATATAATAGACATTTCTACTCCAACTACATTCTAAGTAAGCGCTAGCTAAAATTACTGTTTTTCGTAATGTGGCAAGAATTGTAGCTGAACAACTGACAGTTGTGAAATCTTGGGAATTTATTGTGTACATCAGTAAATGCAAGGTCTCGACCACAAATACGTTATTAAGCTATTTCGATTTATATCTTGGCAGGGCAATGAGTTAATTAGAGTAAGGAAAATCCCAATGCATTGCAATACTTTCTTAAAAGTGTATCTTTAAATACTGCGTTAAAAAGAAGACTATTAGAAATGGGATAGTCAACCTGATGAATTTTGTAGTCACCATGCTATTTTATAGTTCACAATTTAAATTCTATTTGTATTTTAAATTTATTAGTTTAATTTTTATAATGATTTTAAGTACCTGTAATAATGTAAACCATTATACAACAAGAAAACTTGTGTTGTTGGAAAACATTTTTCCCCATTATACAATATAAAAACATGTAAACGTACGTTATGCCGATCCGTTTTATACAAAGATTACCTATATTTGCTTAAGTTATAATTGTAACCTAGTAAATATGTCTTAACACTGTTAGAAAGCAGATTATAATTTTATTTTTTTTCCTTCTTGATACACTGTGATTGAGGTTAGAGAGCTTTGGAGAAAAACTCTCTCAATGCTGGTCATTGGCTCAATTTATCTTTTCTATAAAATGCTAAGTCCTATTCTTGTCTTATTATTTCAGGCACTCTTAATCCAGCTCTTCAGGATAAGCATGGTCGGCCAAAGCGTGATATCAGTACTATAATTCACATCCTGAATGATCTACTGGGAGCTACACCTCAGTATCGTCGTCATGGCAGCCATCATGCGATTACAGCCAGTGCCCCTAACAAATTCATTAGTGACCGACCAACATCTAGTAAGTCTCAAGGTATGCAAGATTTATAAATGAGCAACTGAAGTAGGCAAAATTCCAACCTTGATATCTCACCTTTTAACTGAACAGTATGCATGCACCAATATACTCTGCTAACCTTAGAACATTACAACTGTTATACACAATTATCCACAATGCGTGTATGAGGTTCTAACATTCGTAGGTTGCCGCGAAGCAGAGTGTAAAGCAAATTGTCACTGTTTATTTCATTATCGATTGTGATTCTTATAATCGTATGGTTTCGATGATGTCTTGAGTTTTACTTCTCAACAACATTGTGAGTGATTTTTGGATTTATTAGACATGCGTTCTTCATACCACTTTCATTTTAACTTCAGAACGTTAGAACCGTTATGCACCATCAGTATTGAACGCTGTGTAACAGTTCTATTGCAGTTTTCTGAAGCTCAATTGAAACAGGTTTATTACTTCAGATGTGTTACATGGTGTTAAGTTTATAATGTTTGCGATTGATATGTTGCTAATGTACTGCGTTCGACCGCTGGGTTTGAAAACATGAATGTTTGCTGGGTGTATACCTCGCTGATAAGATTACATACTGACGTGGGTTACATTTTGTTTAAATAGGTTTTCACTTGGGTTATCTCAGCTACTGTCTGTCCCGGCTTGTTCACCTTGGCTACCTGAGTTGCACATATTACTGTAGTTTATTAATGAGTTGATCACAGCGGTTGTCACATGGTTTGACAGCTAAATACAATTGAAGGTTAAACAAGTTAATTTTTTTTCTTAAGTATTTCACACATTTTGAACACCTACGATGTAAAAATAAATTGCATTAATTTGAATGTAAATAGATTGAATAGATTGAATTAATTTTGCATGTTAAGAAGACCTTTAACATGTAAACATTTCAATGCAAATAAGGGTAACATGTGTTTTAATGTCATTAGTGACCAAATTAATTTGGTTAATTTCACCAAATTGTCATTATTTGGTGAAATGTGACGAATTTTCAAAAAATGTTTCATTTGTATACATAAAGCAAAAAAAACAAACATAAGATGCATACATAGCCCTAGACTTTAATGATTGTATGCCACATGTGCACCATTGGTGTCTTTACAAATCCCGACCGATTAGATGCAATACAAACAAATTTACCAGGATAATTGGCTTTATTTTTTGTTTTGTTTTTAAAGAAAATTAAAAAAAATTATGGAAAAGTTGTAGCACAGTGTAAATTATCACGTTTTTGTATAAAACTGTATATACAGTACATATAATAATGTGCTTAAAAATTCATTTGAAATTCATCTCATTTTATCGTAGAAATAGAAAGCAACATCAGGAACACTCTGTATTAAACATACTAATTTCACTCATATGACTGCTTGCACGATCCATGTTTGCTACCTCAAAAAATTCAACAGTAGGATGTATGGAGAATCCTGTATGGTATAGCTATAGCTTAATTGAGCCGTATGAAGCCAAAGGGAACTAACTACAAATTGGTAGATAGTTCCCTTTGGCCTCAGATGGCTCAATAACCAAACAGTTATTAATGGTCTAACATAACATACACTTTCTCTAGATTTTACCAACAATGAGAACTAACGCCCGATGTTTCGTAAAAGTCATGTGAGGCAAAAATATCCTATGACTGAGCATAGGTTCCAATGCTTAATTCGATTTCATTTACTCAATTGTTTCAAAATATCAAAAATTGTTGTTTAGTTCTCTTTGGCTTCAGATGGCTCAATTAAGCTATATTATACAGGATTTTCCAAACCCCTATCCTACTGTTGAGTTTTTGAGGTAACAAACCCCTACATACCTTCTCTTTGGCTTCAGGCTCAATTAATACAGTATACAAAACTCCGCTTTTATTTTCATTTTCCGGAAATAGGGATAAAATTTTAAGTTGTTGAATAAGTAGTGTATTGTTATCATTGTAGATTTGATCTTCACTGACTTTACTGAGTGACAGGTATGAGTCTGTTTGAAAAGCAGTACATTAGCAACCAATATGAAAGCTATTTGAGAATGAACATTTTGAATGCGTTTATTTAACCTGGCATCTTTTGGATAAAGAATTAATTTTTTTGTCAATGTTTTTCAGAGGAGTACCATAAGCTAACGTTGGAAAATAAAGCCACCAGAGGCAAGATGGAACAGCTGCAGATGATGCTGGAAGAACGTCGTGCTAGGCGACTGGCTCGGAGAGAGGCTAGAGCCCCCTACACTTGGTCAGCGAATAGCAAAGCTGCAGTCAAAGCTGCTTCAGCAGCTTCGTCGTGCGAGTCTGCTTGTGAACCAATGGATTCTAAAGTGGCTGAAAATTCTGCCCCCGAATTTTGTCCCATAAATACAACTGAAACCGTAGTTGTTTAAATGGGACCTGATGTGGCATGTGAGCATGACCGATTTTCGCCATCTCATAAGCTAATAGAAGGTGGCAGCGGAGCGAAGCTGTTCAGTTGGAAATTGCTGAAGTCGTTGCTTGAATTTTTTATGGGCCACAGCAGACCTACGAAGACGTCCCGTGAATTGCTAACCGTTATATAGTCTATATCTGCTTGAAGGTGGCAATAGAGCAAGGCTGTTCAGTTTGTAACACTGCTGAAGCTTCTGCTTGGGAGTTTTGTGTTGTGTTGTCTGAAGACGATGGAAAGCATTTCACTGGAGAGGAATTCAAAGGGGATTCAAAGCTTTGGTTCGAGTGCCAAATGTGTACATTGCATTCATCTTTTACTTTATAATTTCAACTCGGAGAATGCTGAGTGCAAATAGACTCAGATCAGAACGACACGCGATATTATGTGAAACGCAACGGAAACACAGCTGTTAGTCAACAACTGCCATGGGAATTATTGATGATTTTTTAAAAAAAAATATAAATGACAGTACAATCATGGTGTTTGGTTGAGGGTTCTCAGTCTGTGTGTATTGTATGTTATCACTGAATATTGACTGCTTTGTGACAGTACTACTATGTGCATGGTCATGGTTTTTTTTTTTAAAATTAATTTCCACTTCAATTGCCAATTACTTTAGTTTTGCTCAGGTACTTGGGAGACTGATACTACTCCACTCCCATTTTCTTCAACCTTATCAGTATAAGTACATAAGTAAGATGTTTCCTTCAGGAAGTTCTCTTTTTAGGGGGTTAAATAAAATCCTTATGAACGTTCGTCCCAGCCATCGGAAGTAATGCCTTGACTACAGTGATTGTTGTGTTGTGGACTCTTTTACATCATGTTCTTTTTTCTGACGAAGAAACTAAGTTCTTTCTTCTTCCAGAATACTAGTAACTGTTCTTTACATTCTATCAGACCTAAACAGAATTAGAAAATGTATAGGTTCTCTATCTTTTGTGAAGCTGCCATGTAAAACTTTTTCAGGCTAGGTAAACTATTTGGGTGATAGTTTTTGAAGCTGCGTGCATGCCCAGAATAAAATGGCCAGTATCAATCTTGCCCTGCTCCACAACTGGTTTTTACTGCATTTAAATTAGGTCCTATACTCAACATGTTAGACTGTAGAGATCGGTCAAAGACGTTCGGAAGACAGTTTTATATCATATACATTTTGAAATGAAATAATGAAATCGTCGCTCGAACGTCTTTTCACAGACTCTATATTAGGCAGTAATGGAATCATGCGCATTCCTTAATGTAAACTTTTTGTTCACCTCACTGTTTGTCACAATCGATGTAGAGGTTATTTTGTTAATGTGTTGAACAGAATAAAATGTGTTTGTTTTTTTTTTCCACATAATTTTCTTATATTTCGTGAATTTAACTTCTTCTTTAACTGGCTTCAGATGGAACCAAACCTGAACTTGCCAATGGATTATGGTGTTTTTCCTTTTCTACCTCATTTTCAAAACATTTTAATGCGTGTGATTGCTAACCAATTTTCCGAGTGTTAAACTGTGGTGCAAAGTAGCATTTTTTGTAAAGATAGTTGAATCATGTGTATTTATATACTACTACTATTTTGCATGTACCCACAGAAATGAATAATGTTGTGGAGTAGGGGAACCTTACATTTGTTTTGCTGAAACCGATCGTTGCAAAATTAAAAGTATTTGTTAATAGTCTTTTAACTTCTAGCAGAAAACAATTGTGAGTTTTGATAACAATAAACATTTTTAAGATCTGACGAACTATTTCATTTGAGTTTTCAGGCGCAGTTATACTAAATTATAGTATAATGACAGGTTGGGCCTCACTAGTACAGAATTCACTCGTCCAGAAGAAGCTTCGATTATTCAGAACGATTGGAGTCTGCATTATAAACAAAGTCTATCTTTATTTACGTCAACTGATACTGTAAAATTAATAATTTTTTAATTTACAGTTAATGACAGTTCATTTTGATTCATAATTTTTAATTTTACAGTTTATTTTTCCATTTTTTGTCTAAGCTTTACTATAGTCCTGAAAATTCACTAATCCTGCCACTCGAGCTTTTCGGATTAGCGAGGCCCATTCTGTACCGCATGTTGAGTTTACTTTTATTGTAGCCAAGAGGTTCGCTCAGGACAAGAAGTCGTTAATACTTGTTTGCTATAAATGTTATTTTATTGAGAGGAGACTAACTCATATTATGAATACTTTTTTAAAAATAATATAAGATTCAGTAGAGTTGTAATAGTTTACAAACCCATAATTTTCACTATTAGTATTATTGTGGCTCATTCTTGTGCTTTGAAGAGATGAGGTTCCAAAAAGGTTTATTTGTATTTATTTATTTGAAATTACTATTATAGATGTTTAATATCTCCTTTTTAGAATAATTGATTCAATGAGTTATTGTGATCCTGGCAGCCAATATACTAAGGTGTACGGGTAACCAACTTAACCTGTAGAAGCATCCTCAAAACCACGGCGTTAATTGCAAATCATTTCAGGTGACTGATAGACCATATAAAATCAGGATACTCACTCTGGCTGTGGTTCTCAACCTTGGAAGTAAGAGGATTTCATTTCAACTCGTGGAATTGATACATTTATAAATTTCTTTGGGGGGTATTTGCTTAATGCATGTTTGACATGATTTTTATTTTTTTTAAGAAAACAACCAGAAGAATCTGTGGTGTCACTCAGTGCGGTAATTCATGTTGTCTTTCTCATCCTCATGATGTGTGAACCTTGATCAGTGGCTATAAACGTTATTCGAATCATCATGCACTAAGGTGCATGCTCAGAAGGTTCAAAAAAGCAACATGAACCCCTTAGTCAGTGGTCTCCAAAGTGGGGTGCTCAAGAATAGGAGCTTTCTTACTTACTCTTATTACAAAGAGTCTATTTTTTCTTATAAACTCTTGTTACAGAGGTTATATAACTCTAATCACTTGAAAACTCTTGTTACTCTCAGGGGGTGCGTGACCTTTGGTCCTACTAACATAGGACCAAAGGTGCGCGTTCAGAAAAGTTTGGAGACCACTGTCTTAGGTGACACCAGATAGTTCTGCTGCAATGTTATTATTTTAAAGAAGGTAGTGCGGAATGAATGTACTTTTCACCGATTTACCATGAAGTCAATTTAGTTTCTAAAGTGAACATTTTAGCTTTTCTGTATAACACAGCGGGTAGCTACAGCTTTGCATTGCTTTCCTGCCGTGCACAGCGCGTTGCTACACCTTTGCATGGCTTTCCAGCATAACACCGCGCACAGCTAACTGGCGAATACGGAACTATTACCATGGTAAATAAAATAATTGTACAATTAACCTTTGATAAAATTTTAGCCTTGTATGTATATTGATACCGTATGGTACATTTAAGCTGAACTTACGAAAAATGTTTTCGTGATTATAGTAACTAAAGGGATGTGTTTTTGAAAAAAAATTGCTGCACAAACATTTTATAGGTAGGTACTTGGGGTTTAACGAGGGCACCGACTGGCTTTTACAGCTATGTCATTTGCCCCTCAGACTTTATTTAAATCAGAAATGCAGAAATGACGATGAGATGAGGATGATAAACATGGAACAGGGTTTTATG
>JAQIWH010002382.1:0-24960 GCA_034695005.1 Cryptops parisi | reverse complement strand
CAAATTGGAATCTAATTTAAACGTTTATTAAACATATCAATAGGGACAAAGTAAGTTCAAAATTACAAACATATAAATTGTATAATAGATTTTAAATAAAGTTAACTATCAAAACATGAACATGTATAATGAAATAGAAAAAATTATTAATATAAATAAATATTTATAAGATTTTTTGCCCTTCACCCACTTAGCAAAATATTTTCCAAAATTGGGATTACAATTAAAGAGAAAACAGATAATCTTAAAACGTTGATCAAGATGTTGACTAGTTGAAATATTTATAAATTTATGATCTTTCTGAAGAAAATTTACCAAAACAAATCATGATCAACCACTAGATTACGATTAACTGGTTGAGCAGCTCCGGCTTATATAGTAATTTAGTACTTCAGTGTTTTTAAAAAAAAGTTAACAAGTATTTTCAATCTGAATCGTGTAACAATACACTAGAAACACTAACAAGAAACAAATATAAATAATATTAGAGGTTAACCCGTGCAGAAGCACGGGTGGTAATAGAATCGAATCTTAATTAAATAAACAAATGCGTAAAAGTAAGATAGATTCATTGACAATGATGAAATTGATTTTTTAATAATAGTTGAATTATTAACTCGACATTTAGGGTGGAGAAACCACCTCTGAAACGTCCGTCTGAAAATCTACATATATACGGATTTCTTTATAAGAGAAAGTATGAACGGGAAAATATTTTGGCTTTTGCGAGTGCGAGTGTGACAGACAGCAGACAGCTTATTATATTGTTAGAATTTGTATATGACAGTATATAAAGATTAAAGAGTAGGACTATTCTTAAAAAAACATTTTTAATGTACTTGTATAATAGTTTCCAACATTGAAATCAGATACTCATTCGCAGTTTATATGTAAAATACATGAATATGTTTTTGTATTTATTTGAACAGGAGAGGGTAATTTAAGTTTTTTATTCTATACCAACAAATTCAATTGGGATCAGTTGAAATTTTCCATCTATTCTAGTGTCGGAACCGGTTGGGCTGTTGTTGGTGAGTTTGAAAAAAAAATATATACTGTACTTACAGAGTGTGTTCCTGAAAGGGATTTAACCACAGAGGTCACGCATCAAAACAAAGCGGACAACCCATATGAACATGGGTCCGAAAAAATGCTTTTTTTTTATGAGAAAAAAACTGGGTGAAGTCACGTAATTTCATAGGCCTGTTGTTTCATAATTGCTGTAGGCATACAAACGAGTATATATGCATTTTCGGACCCATGTTTATAAAAACGTTTTGCTTTGTTTTTGTAGCATTTGTGGTTAAAATTTGACTAGAATCATTTTTAGGAATACCCCCTGTGTGTATATGAACTATAGTTTGGACAATTGGTTAATTATCAAGTTATTGTTTTTGTTTTTTTATAGGTTTAATAGTTCTAGTCATCACTACTCGTGTATTGAAACTGTCGGATGTTGTACTCCAGGTCATTTCCGATCTATCCAGAGCTGTGAATCCATTATGCGTTGCATTCAGCGTCAAAGAATGGTCTGTGTGGACAGGTAAAAACTTAACATTTTGTTCAAGTAACGAACTTTATTTTATTTATTTTTTTGGCGATTTTAATATTTGAATTGTTTTTTTGAATGAACTTATTATACCAACAGCTCAATTATTGACTTTATTCTACGCACTTACACATCCCGCTATGAGATCTTTCATGTCGACTTTAGTCTCGTCCCGGGAACTTGGTGAGTTGAGCATTTCCAATATATTTGTATCAGGATATATTTGTATAATTTTATTTAGTGAACATTTATTTTGGCAATTTTCGTTGGTATTAAAAAAACTAAGACTTGTACATGTTTTAATTAGGTAAAGTCTACTCTTTAGAAGGTGTGATTGAAAGTTTGGTGATGTTTTTTGGTGTTGCGTTGTACGCGCAAGTGTACAAGTTGACATTGGAAACTTTTCCTGGAGCATTTCTGCTGCTATCATCTGGATTTGCATTTATTGGCGTGTTCTGTTTTATGTGAGTTTTACCATTTTCTATTTATTCATTATTGTTCAATGCTGTTTTTAAATTATTATAAAAAATAATTGCCATTTTTTGATGAACGATTGGAATTTACAGGGTGACCGAAAATTAACTTTACAACTTTCATTCATTTAGTATTAAACTTGTAATGCCTTTCGGACACCCTGTATAAACTTTACTCTCTTTTTTTTTTGCACTTTTTCTTTGTTGTTACAAATGTTTTCCTTAACATTGTATAATTTATTCACTATTTTGCATTAATTTCGAATTTCCTGTTGCACAAACTCTTAATTGTGATTTAAATGTTTATTTTGTTAAATTAGTATAATCGTGTAGGTTTTTTTGTAGCACGAGTGTGCATTTGTAACATGTATTTAAAGTTACATCATTTAAACGAAATTATACAATTGGTTATGTGTACTGTAGTCAGTGCTTAAATACAATCTCTTTATATAAAAGACACTTTCTGTAACGCTCTCAGAAGGCTTTGCGACTACCCAGTTACGTTGCATTTGCATTGTGCAGGCGCTTTGCGAATACCCAGATCTGTGTATGTGTCATGTGTGTGCCATAAACCCTTTACCACAATTATAGCAACCTGCAACTAAATGAAGTTAGATGGTTGGTTGTAAACGTAAAAAGTACAATAAAATGTTAGTTTTGAATCGAACATCTTAACTGAAATAGGCCTACTTTAGTTATGAATATAAAGTTTGTATTACTAACCTGGAACCCTTATCTCATTCCCCGTGCTACAGCATGGGTCTTCTTTTAGTATCTTTTTAGACATACTTTTTATGATTATAAAACTATATACGTAGTTTTGGTAATTCATTTAATCAACTAAATTGTTTAAAAACTTTTAATTTAAGGTTTATCCGGAATAACGTTGCTTGTAACAATTCATAGTTTTGAGTAAATGGCAAAAAAAGTATTCAGCAACACATTGATTGTCACATATTGGGTGCCCAATTTCAAATTGATAGATGCATGTTTTAGGCAGGTATGAGTTTGTTTATTGACAGCACTCGTTAGGCCGATATATTAGGCACAGTTTTCCATAATAATCTCAATATTGAATATTTGTAATATACAACGTTATTCCGGGCAAGACTTCAATTGTTGGTTTTACGGTCACCAAACGTATCTCAAAAATGAACATAGTTTTCTCAGCATCTTTCACACTTTGTAGTACGGGTGTAATGAGAGATTTGTACAGTTAAAACGTCATGAAGTGTCACATTAAAATTTATCACAGGTTTTTCACCAGTGTGGATGTTTTGATGAATGTTCAGGACATGAAATATTTGGGTGAATGATTAGGACAGAAACATTTGGACGATTTTAACACCTGTGTAAATTTTTTTTATGAATGTCAAGGCCATGAAATATATGTAAAGTTTTTCTCCTGTGTGAATCCTTTATAGATTTTCAGAACATGGAACAATTGGTAAGTTTTTTTACCAGTGTGGATTCTTGTTCAGGACAGGAAACATTTGGGAAGTTTTCTCGTGTGTGAATTGTTCGTGCTGAATGTGTGAGCCAGGAAACGTTTGTGAAGTTTTTATCCTGTGTGAATTCTGTGATGAATGTTCAGGACAGGGAACATAGGTAAGGTTTTTCACTAGTGTGGATTCTTTGATGAATGTGCAGGACAGGGAACATTTGGGAAGTTTTCTCGTGTGTGAATTCTTCGTGATGAATGTGTGATCCAGGATACGTTTGTGAAGTTTTTATCCTGTGTGAATTCTGTGATGAATGTTCAGGACAGGGAACGTAAGCAACTTTTTTTACCAGTGTGGATTCTTTGATGAATGTTGAGGACAAGGAACATTTGGGAAGTTTTCTCGGGTATGAATTTTTCGTGATGAATGTGTGAATCAGGAAACGTTTGTGAAGTTTTTATCCTGTGTGAATTCTGTGATGAATGTTCAGGACAGGGAACATAAGCAACTTTTTTTACCAGTGTGGATTCTTTGATGAATGTTGAGGACAAGGAACATTTGGGAAGTTTTCTAGGGTTTGAATTGTTCGTGCTGAATGTGTGACCCAGGAAACGTTTGTGAAGTTTTTATCCTGTGTGAATTCTGTGATAAATGTTCAGGATGGGAACATAGGTAAGGTTTTTTCCAGTGTGGATTCTTTGATGAATGTGCAGGACAGGGAACATTTGGGAAGTTTCCTCGGGTGTGAATTCGCGATGAATGTGTAAGCCAGGAAACGTTTGTGAAATTTTTATCCTATGTGAATTCTGTGATAAATGTTCAAGATGAGAATAAAATTTGTAAGGTTTTTCATTTATGTGAATTCTTTGATTAATGTTGAGGACACGGAAAGTTTGTGAGATTTTTTCTTGTTTGAATTTTTTTATGAATTTTCAGGACATAAAAACATTGATAAGGTTTATCCATCTCTGTAAATTTTCTGTGATGAATGTTCAGGCCATGAAACATTTGTAAGGTTTTTTTCCTGAGTAAATTTTTTGCTGGATTTCCAGGACAGGGAACATTGGTAAGGTTTTCACCTGTGTGGGTTCTTTGGTAAATGTTTAGGACTGGGAAAAGTTTTCGTTTGTTTCCTGGCGTAAATATGCATCACAACGACTTCACAAAGGTGAAAACCTTACAAATGTCCCCTGTCTTAAAGATTTATCATAGAATTCACACAGGAGAAAACTTTACAAATGTCCTGGTCTGAACATCCATCATAGAATTTATTGATGTGGGAAAAACCTTACAAATATTGTACTTGCAAAAAAAAATTCGTTTTGTTTTTGGTCCTAGAAATTCATCAAAGGTAAAAAAACATGAATTCACATAGGTGAAAAACCCACACCGATATGCATACCTGTAACAAGAACCTCATTCATTTGTTTTGAAACTTTAACAAAGTATTCATACAGGTGAAAACCTTACAAATGTTCCAACTGCAACAAGAGTTTTTCTTACGCATATCTTTTCAATAGCTTAGAGATATTTCACCTGGTAAAATAACTTTGCTCCAGCTTTGCCCTAACTATTTATCAAAGGGTTCACATGGGTGAAAAACCGTGAATTCACACTGGTGAAAATCAGTACAAATTGACTTGCTGCAACAAGAGCTTCGTTCAGGCATCTGATTTGAAACTTTATGAAAGTGTTGGAAGAGAGGGTTTTGGATATCGGGTATTCTTCAGTGCTCCACTCTACTACAGTCAAACCTCGTTAAACCGCATTCCCCCCTATAAACATTTTTAGAAATTTTTTTATTTTTTTTTATTTTCATTAGTTTGATATTTTTGTGTTTATGTAATGTGTCCAGTGTTGTCAAACGATTTTATTTCGGAATGATCACAAATAAATCTAATCTAATCTAAACCACAACTTCCGCTTTTCGCCACGAAGGCGCGCCGAACAAATCTTTCTTCCATACTTCACTACGTGTTAAATTATTTTCGCGATAAAACGTCACTCCGCTAACCGTTAAGCTACAAAAGTACTCTTTGTATAAAAATTCATTCGTTTAAACCGCCAAAATGAGGAAAGGTAAATCGGGAAAGTTAGAAAAATTCAAAAACAAAAATTCTATGGCAAGTCAGCAATATTTATCATATCGAAATTACATATTTTATTTATTTTATTTTTGAATTTGACAATCAACTTTCGATCAAATATACAAATAAGTGTACCACCACAAATGCTTAAGTGGTATGTGAACAGTTGAATGTACAAACAGAAATGAAAAACTATAAGATAAAAAGCAACTATTTCCAACAGAACCACTAACAAATGGAAAAGAAAAATGTAAACAAAGTAAATTTTTTGTTTTTGTTTTTGGGAACTCACAAAAACAAAAAGTAAAACTGTTCAAAAACAACAAATACATACATTTAATTTAAATTAATATATTTAAAAAGGGTTCTGTCGATTTTACAAAAAGCAGTGGGTGAACTCGAGTCTAAAGTGATGTCAAGTTTACGTATGTAATTGGGTAACGAATTCCATGATGCCATAGCACAGAAGGAAATGACCCGGACAATGACATTGACAATGACATTCATATGATAAATGCACTGAAAAAATGGTCACACAACAATAACACCCCTGGAAAATGCACCCCCCCCCCTGGAGCTGGAAATGATGTTTTCATGTGGGAAAAACCAGGTATCTACCAAGAACATTTTCCGCTTCCCCTACTAGATTTAAACCCTGACTATAGTATGTCATTATATTTTATGTTACCGGCATTACAATGCTTAGCGTCGTTTGGCAAAGTATGAAATAATATCTTGTATAGAATTGTTTAGGCTAATTATGGTTAGTTTAAGTTAACAACATTTTATCTACGCAATAAAAAAGAATTAAGTTTAAATTGAGGCCTGAATATAAACCCAGTCTAAACTCTTGCAAAACTATTTTGATGCTAATTTCATACTTCGCCAAAAAGAGGTTAGGAATTCTATTTCTATACAATGCCAGGATGCGATAGATTAACAGTAACATACACATTTCAACGTAATTTTACACGTTTATATTGCTTTTCAACCGTGTCTAATTCTGAACGTTAATAGCTTTTTATTCTAACATCAGTTGGCTATGCTCGATTAATCGTTTTAGAGGAAATAGTTGAAACAACAAAAGATGGAAAACGTTTTATTCTCATTGTAGATTCATCATCATCGATATGAAAAGAATTGGAAATTATGAACCATTGTCTACACCAGACGATGACTACGAAGAAAACGAGAGAAATCTCATAAACGCTTGAATTGGTTATATTGCAAAATCAAACACAAAACCTCGTTAAAAGTTTTTATTGTAGTTTTTATTTGTTTTTGTTTTTATATTAGCTTCATTTGTGAGTGAGCTGGGAAGGAAATTTATACTGTCGTTTATAAAAATATGCTGTATACGTCAATGTAAAAAAACCCGCATAAAACGAGAACTGCATAAATCATTCGCATAAATAAAAAACCACATTAAGTTTAATGTGAAAAAAAATCGCATATATAAAATAAATATATCGCAGAATAAAATGAAATTATTCAAAACTCTCATAAATCAAATATCGAATGACTGAATCATCGCATAAAGTTAATTTTGAAAGTTAAATAGAAATTAGCATTAATAAAAAAATTCGCATAAAAGGGTAGTCTTTATAATGAATGGGTGAAACGAAAAGTTTTATATTGAGTCGGAACACCAGCCAATCTTGTTCTAATATTGAAAAAGTCCTATTCCAAAAATTTGGTGAATATTCACATGAAATTTTGAGGTCGCTACCCGTGGCTCCCATTTTCGCCTAATCCTGTTTCGCCTAAGAATAATTGCTTCGACTCACCTGTTATTTTTATAGACGGAATTGTTCTATTTTGAGGATGATATTAAGTATTTTAGGTTAGGTTAGGTCGATTCACAAACAATTATGATTAGGCGAAACAGGATTAGGCGGAACAGGGTGCGCCCTCGCTACCAGAGTTGGAAATATCGGTTCGATGCGTAATAGGAAGGGGAAAAACAACAGTTTATTTTGAATAGAGGCCTATCTTGTTACAGTATCAAAAAGAAAGTAATATTTCCAAAATTACGCCCATTTAGATGACATGCATTTTAGACGCCTGTATACGAGTAAAAAAGAAGGCGAAACGTTGGTTTTTATAATTTTTACCAATCAAGTCAGTTACCTGAGGCACGTGTTGGTTTTTTTCTTACCTTAGTTTTATCTTCATTACTTTTTTTTGTGTGTTGACTACTTGTGTTATCAGTAAGTAGCATCAATGTTTTCTAGAAAAACTCTATATGTATTCTTACTATTTGTTTATATATAATCTGTATATATAATATTTTATCATGTCGACAACCGGTTCACATTTTCACTTCTTTTCATGACAGGAATTGAATAATTTCTTTCATCAACATGGAATCGTGAACAAGATTTTGTTTAAACCTAGTACATAACAAGTATTTTAAGTAAGTATCATGAATCGGATATTTTAACTAAAAAAAAGTGCACGAGTTTCCAGAAGGTAAACCAAACCATAAAATTATTTGCAATACTTGTATTTATATACATTTTCATGATGCGATGAATATTCTTGCATAGTGATTGGTATACATTGCGGTCAGTTTATTTATTTTCACCATAAATAAACTTTTTCTTAAAGTTTATTTATATTTGTATTACTTTTGTTTATGAAACACTAATTAGAAGCTTCAATTTCAACTGGATTTGTTAGATCCAGGATTTAATTGAAAGTATATCTTTGTGCTAATTTGTTGTTTTTATCTTTCAATCCCACCAAGGATTATCATTGCGCATCCAAGTTGCCTTAATGATGCAACTATTGTCCATCTTTTCTATTCCAATTACACACTGTATTAATTGTAAGGCACATTTACCGTGAGTTATATATTTCAGCATCAACTGTTTGTTTTATACATTTCGAATAATATTTGTTTTGGATGTAATTAGCCCTTTTCGTGGACTGGTGACAATCCCCGTAACTTTTAAAATAAATAAATAAATAAAATTCACCATTTGTTGTATTTCCTTTTGCTCATTTGAGCGTGTAATAATTAATAAATATCAATTAACCCTGATTGTTTGCAGGATCAACTCGATGGCGCAAAGTGATGGTAGATCTTCTCGATGGACAAAATGTTTGAGTGCATTGTCACGTATCACCGTGGAACCGGGCATGTTTCTTGGAATGTTTGCAAGTTACTTGCAAGGTGTTTCCGTAGTCATTTGATGCCAACGCGTCAAACATCGAAAACCGACCAGTAAAAACGGATGTTACAAAAATAAACGGTGTGACAGGAAAGTCAGCAGGGGCAGCCACAACAAACTTTTGACAATGTATTAATGGAAAAGCAATGAAAAAGTTTTGGAAACACCTACTAGACTGTTACATTAACACACACAACAGCTTAACAAGTTTTTCCACAACAGTTTTTTCACCATTTTTTGCTTCTCCATTGACAGGTAGACCATGTTGTTGTGGCTTCCCTTAAGATTGCTTTCCTGTGACACCGTTCTTCTTTCGCCTGTAACTTCCGTTTTTACTGGTTGATTTTCAATCTGTTTGATGCGTTGGCATTATTTCGTGAATACCTCTACCTTTCTAAATCACATATGGAGTGTGAGATGGATATTAATGTAGTTAACAATTGGATGACCTTGAATGATTTCAAAGTCACTTCCGGTAACGTCGTTAGATATCCCATGGCCGATATACATTACAACAGTTTAATCACAATTTTCACATCACTAATGGTTTTCACGATATTTAGACGTGACCAGACTTATTGACTCGCTCTGTAATGCACTTGTTTTGAAATCAGATAGTCATTTGTAGTTACAGTATATGTAAAATATTGTATATTAACATGGTTTTAAATTTATTTAAATAGGAGCCTCCTGTAGCTTATTTATTCTATAATAAGAAATTCAATTGGGATCAGTTGAAATTTTCCATCTATTGTAGTGTTGGAACCGGTTGGTCTATCATTGGTGAGTTTGATGAAAATATACAGTACCGGTACTTGTATATACAGGGTGTTCCTGAAATGTTTAATTAAATTTAATCACAGATGCTACACATCAAAAAACATAAACCCATATGCCATAAAATGAGTCCAAAAATGCTACCCCTTTGAGATAACACAAGGTGAAGTTACGTAATTTCATAGGCTTGGTGTCGCATAAGTGCTGTAATGCAAAATAGTATCGATTTCCGAACTCATGTTTATGTGGACTGTTTGCTTTGTTTTGATGCTTAGCATTTGTTGTCAAAATTTGGCTAAACTTTTTACATTTTTCCCGTTGGGACATAGTGTTTAGGAACAACCTTTATATATAAACTGTAGTTTTGTTAATTATTAAGTGATTGTTTTTTTTTTTTAGGTTTACTAGTTGTCCTAGTCATCACTACTCGTGTACTGAAACTGTCGGATCTTGTACTCCAAGTCATTTCCGATCTCTCCAGAGCTGTGACGGCATTATGCGTTGCATTCAGCGTCGAGGAATGGTCCATATGGGCAGGTGAAACTTAACGTCTTGGTCAAGTACGTTATCTTCTAGATAATCTTAATATTCAAATTATTTTTGAATGAATCTATTTCACCAACAGCTCAAATATTGATTTCATTCTACGCACTTACACATTCTGCTATGAGATCTTTCATGTCAACTTTAGTCTCGTCTCGTGAACTTGGTGAGTTAAAGAATTCAGTTACAATACATTTGTGTTTATGATTATTTTGGAACAGTGCTTTTTAATAACAGTAACCCGCTGATAATATTAAACAGTAGATAAAAATACATTAAACAATGTTTTGGAAACCGACTGTTTTCGTGCGCAGTGCAAATGCGCCTCAGGTTCATGCAGCGCTAACTGGCTCGGCGCAAAACTTTCTGGGAACGTTATAGAAAGTGTCTTTTATATAAAGAGATTGGAAATTGAGAGTTGTAGAAGATGCTAATGTGGTTGATAAGAAATAGAACAATTTCAACGATTGTTTATTATTTAATTAGGTAAAGTCTATTCTTGGGAAGGTGTGTTATTTAATTAGGTAAAGTCTATTCTTGGGAAGGTGTGATAGAAAGTCTGGTGATGTTTTTCGGAGTTGCTCTGTACACGCAAGTGTACAAGTTGACATTGAAAACTTTTCCCGGAGCATTTTTGCTGTTATCATCCGGATTTTCATTTATCGGCGTATTCTGTTTCATGCAAGTGTTACCATTTCATCATTTATTAATTTGATACTTTCCTGTTATGGCCGGGGCGAGACTGATGTTGATATTCGCTATGTACTTGGTTTATTTTTTATTGGTTTATTTTGCAGGTTAGGTTAGGAAAAACAAAGAAACGTATTAAATGTATGATTTTGTTTTGTTTTCCTAACCTACCTGCAAAATACACCCATAACCAAGTACGAGCAAATAGCAACTCAGACTCGCCCCGGCTATAACAGGAAAGTACCATTTATTTTTTTATTCATTTTTTTTATCCAATCTATTATTAAAAATAATTGCCATTTTGGATGAATGATTGGAATTCACAGGGTGACCGAAATAAATAATTAAGCGTAAATTTAGGTTTCAATTTAAACTTAGCCTAAACTTGTATAACAACTATTTCAATGCTAATTTCATACTTTGGCGAAAGAAGTAAGAAATTCTATACAATGCCAGGATTCAATACATTGCTGGTGGTAAAATGTATATTTCAATGGTGTTTTACACGTTTATTTTGGTTAATATTTCTATTCAACCGTGTTTTAATTACGAATGTTAATAGCTTTTATTCTAACAAAAGTTGGCTATGCTGGATTAATCGTTCAGTGAAACAACAAAAGATGGACAACATTTCACTTTTATTGTAGAGTCATCATCATCGACGTGAAGAGAATTGGAAATTACGAACCATTATTTACACCAGACAACCAAGAAAACGAGATTAGAAATCCCATAAATGCTTAAATTAGCTACAGTACATTGCAAACCCAAAATTACTTCAAACGTTTGTATTTTTCATTCATTTTTGTTTTAATTAAATTTTAAAAATTAATAACTTGAAGTGAAATAAATTGAGGTTTCAATAATAAAAACAAAGTATGTCAGAGTGAGTATTGGTGAGACGTATTTATCATAATTGATTAATGTATAAACAAACAAGTACAGTTAGGTCTCTTTTTATGCGGCAGATCCGCATAAAAAGAAACCTACGCAATTTTTCGGTGTGACAAGTCGAGCGATCTGTAAACCACTGTGACGTCAGCCTCCTGCTCAACCAATAGACTATGGTGAAAAAGCTGGCGTCACAACTATCCACCAAATTGCTCGCCTTGCCACACCAAGAATTGCGAGTGTACTTTTGGGTTTTACAAATAAACGCACAAGTGTTTATTTGTAGTATACTGTATTTTAAAGTTAGATCATTTAAAGAAATATTACATAATATTGAAATACAATATCTGTACCATAGTATGCCATTGTATCAAATACATTTCAATGTTATTTCAATTAATATTGATTTTCATCCGTGACAAATTTCGAATGTCAATAAGCTTTATTCTGTACTATACTGCAAAGACTGGACTCAAATACAAAACTTTTTTTTTAATTTATTAAATTCTAAAATTAATAACTTGAAGTAAAAATTGAGGTTTCAAAACCAACAAACCAATGTTAAAATCCCTATCCCTACTAATATATAAACGCGAAAGTCCGTCTGTATGTTTGTGACTCCACCACGCCAAGTTATTAAAATTTTGTAATAATTCCAGAATACAAGTCATAAGATTCAATCGAACGTAAAAAAATAGGATGTTTAGTGCCGGTAATAAATATAGACTTCATATTTTGTTTTCTTATTTAATTTTAATTTTACAAGATAACATGAATTGCCGACTTTGAAACTTAAGGTTCATTAGTTCATTGAAGCTCTCACTCGGTGTACGATTTTCTATAAGATGATCATCTTCATCAGTTATTACATGAAGATATGTAAATAATACGTGCATGTTATATATTATATCAATATTAGTATGAATATAGGTATCTATTTTCCGAATCATATTTCGTCGATTGCGTCTGTCAACATGGGTAAGTTAAAAAAAATTGACTTTATAAATTGACATAAAATGAAGTACTCTCATCTAGTTATGTTGCATGTTAACATTTTATAATTAGCATATTTTGTAATGATGAAAGTTGTTGTTGTCATACTGTATATTATATTTTATTTTAATGTGTTTCTCATTTACCTAATCTATGATTTAATCATGATGAAATGTTTGTGCATTCGATGTCAAGATAATCATGACGTGACCTCATGACCATTGTTTTTTGACGAAAATAATTGTTAAATTATTTTTTTGAATTAACCACTTCATAAGGACCCAAAACTACAAAACAAAATTTCATAATTACCACAAAAATAAATAAAATAAGGAAAATTGTACAAATCAAAAAAAATCTAAGCTGAGAAATGATAAACAACTGGAAATTATACTCTTTGTATTAGTTTCACTTGTGAGTGAGTGTGTGAGTTTGGGAATTAAACATCTACTGTCATCTACAGTCGTTTATGATAACGTACTGTATAGTTCAATGTACCAAAAATAACCGCATAAGTTCTTCAAAGATACTTTCCGGTTATAGCCAGGCCCAGTCTGATGTTGCTATTTGCTTGTACTTGATGGGTTTATTGTGCAGTGCAGGTTAGGTTAGGAAAAACAAAACAATATCATACGTTACCTAACCTGCACTGCACAATAAACCCATAATTAAGTACAAGCAATAGCAACATCAAACTGGGCCTGGTTATAACCGGAAAGTACCAAATCGAATACCGCATTAAGTCCGATGTAAAAAAATAAATCGCTTATATCATATAGATATATTGAAATTTGCAGGAATCAAAAATAGAATTACTCAAAACTCTCGCATAGATCAACTATCGAATGATTCGACGATCGCATAAATTTAAATTCGCATAAAACGAAATTCTCGCATCAATCGAAACGTGCGGTAACCAAAAACATGGAATTACTCAAAAACATACATAAATTTGAATACCGAATCATTCAAAAATTGCATAAATTTTAATTCGCATAAATCGAAACATTGCATCAATCTACAACATTTCTAATGTACTTTGTTTATTGTATTTATTTTTCAAGGATACTCGGTGAAAACGAAGAAGAAATGGAATTTCAAAACCGTTTCCAGAAATTTTCATGATTATATAATGAAAAAACACAACAACTATAAACGTTATCACGTTATCACACAGAAATTTTGACAAAACGTCGCGTAACTAGTTATAAACAGATGCAGTGGATTAACATCATCATCATATGACAATTTATCACGAAATTTGATAACTTTTGTTTTTGATCCAAAATTTTATAAATTGGAGCACATCACGATTTTACATACCATCATCACTTGTTCGCCAGACACTCAGCTGACAAACAAAAATAAGGATCAAAAAAGTTCATTCAATCGTGATAATTCAGTATACAGAGTATTTCGTTATTTTGTAATACGAAATTTGTACATACTGTATGGCCAATTAACATTCTTCAAAAAAACATTTAAGGTAACAAAATTTCATTTTTCTACGTATTATTGAAAATAACGATTTGTGCGTAAACTCAAAAGTTCGATAACCAATAACTGAAAATTTGTACAAAATTTCGTGAAAAACTATATTTGTCTTTATTATAAAAAAATAACACTGGTTGTATTCCAGCTTTTTTTCTTCATTTACGCAGTTCAGTGTTTTAACTCATGTTGTCTCGCAACACATGAGCGTTTTACAAATACACACTGATCTGGAAAACTATATAAAATTTCATTTAAACTTTGATGTTTTAAAACAGTGTCACATATTTCTCAGTGAATTGTGTAGTAATTTTTAGTTATTTTGATTTATATTATGCTATTTTGTTTGATATTAGTTAATTCGATACAGTTTCCATTCTGAAGATCAATTTGGATTTCTTGAAAATGTTTGTTTCATTTTAAATAGGTTTTGTTTCCTACTAGCCTTGTATTATGTAAACCTCATTAATTGGTATAAATTGAGATGCTATTTAAAGATTATTAGATCAATTTGTTTTAGTTATATAATAATAATAATAATAATGGACGTGCAATAGGAGTTGTGGTGTTTTCAATAGCTCAAGGTTTGTTTGTTTGTTTTGTGTTCAAATTTTGTTGCAAAGTAGTTGAAAACTTTAGTTATTCGAATCTTCAAACATAACTATTGTAGAGATTTCTCATACGTGTTTATTTATATTTTTTTAAATTATATAATTAATGTGTATTAATTACATATGTGTAGAGTATCCGATATCCGAAACACTCAGTTTTTTTTTGTAGTCCGCTGTAATTTCTTTGGTTAATTTACATGTGTACGTGTATACTGAAAGTTTTTGTGTTAAAAATGTAGAAACACAACAGTTATCAACAAAAAAATCGGTTATCCGAATCTTGATGAAATAATAACGTTTTGTTTCATAATTGTGAAATTTGGATGTTGACACACAGCTTGTTACATGTGTCATGTCATGATAACAAATTGATAGGAATTTGACATTTTAGTTGTTTTGGACTTTTTGCCAAAAAACGAAATAAAAAATTTGGTGCAATCTAATTGTTCGTTTTGAAACATTTTTAGTAACATTTTACATCGCTAACTAATTTTGTTACTTTAATAGTTATAACTGTTTGCAACAAATTTTTGCAGATATATAAAAATACAATAGTTGCATGATAGATCAACTTTATAATTATTATTAATTACTATTTATTATTATTTTAGTCATGTCTGGATTGGAACCCCAACTACTTAGTTTCAATTATGCAACTGCAACGAGTGTATATCGACCCAAACAAGTGTCAGCAGCCAACGATGATGTGAATTCTTCAAATACCCAGTTAACTAATGGAAAACCCGAGGACAACCCCAATTATGCAAGTTTTCAAGAAACTCTTAAAAAGGGCAATGCCAGCTTCTGGTCACAATCGGTACAAGCGTTCGAATCGGGTGTGCAGAAGGTGGTCAAAAACATCACTGTCGAACCTTTCTTATTCATGTCCATCATTGCT
Source organism: Cryptops parisi (assembly GCA_034695005.1). Lineage (NCBI taxonomy): Eukaryota > Metazoa > Arthropoda > Chilopoda > Scolopendromorpha > Cryptopidae > Cryptops > Cryptops parisi. The sequence continues at coordinate 9,339 of JAQIWH010002382.1, read as the reverse complement.
TTTGGTATGACAGCAGCTGTCACGCAAAATTTGATTCTGTACAAATTTTGCATCGTGGACTTCGATTTTCCCAAAAACGTTTGCGAAACTTTGAAAGAAAACGAAACTCTCGAGAACATAGTCCAAGGCAAAGCTACCGATTTTCAACTGTATAAGGTGCGTGCACAAGTTACGTTACATCCCTTACAACAATGTCTCACTAGGCCTATTACTAGGTCTATAATCATTATCAAACTTGTTTTAGACAAATGAAGTAGCCTATGTACTAAAAGGTACTGTGATTATTATTAAACATTGTAGTAGACTTTCTTAGTAGAGAAAGTTTAGGTTAGGCTTAGCATACATAGATTAGGCTTAGCGATTGTAGGAAATAAAGTCAAAAGAAGTTCAAGACAAAGGAACAATAAAAGTTAAAAAAAAAGTCACAAAAATACAAGGAAAGTAAAAAAAAATTAAAAAAGTCAAAAATTATTTTTTTGACGTCCTTTTTTTGACTTTTGTTCTTTTTGGCTTGTTTTTGACTTTGTTTCGTTTGATTTTCTTACAATCGGTTCAGCATACATAGGTTAGGCTTAGCTTAAAATCAAATTTTATTTGTGTAGCCTATAACAGCAATTCGACATATATAACAAGTACATTAAAAATCCTTTTTTAAGCATACTCTTTATATACTGATATATAGCACCCGCCATATTGGTTTTTCATTTGATGCCATATAGCCAGTGTCACGCTTGAGAATAAAACGAATCCGATGACGCCTCAATTATAAAAATCCATCGAGTCGTTTAGCTTGTAGGAGGGTCTAAAGAATTATGCATTTATGGCATGTAGCGTCCGCCATATTAGTTTAAAATTGATGCCATTAGCCAGTGTTACTCGGGACTCTAAAACGAATCTATAAACACATTATACATGAAAATTCATCGAGTAGTTTTGTTTTTATACGTAGAAACTCACAAGTGAAGCTAATATAAAGAGTATATAAAGCGCTAGTGTTAGACTGGGTAATTACTACTAACCATTATCACCAACCATTACCACTAACCATTATTTTTTACTAAAAAAGAAAAAACTTCCGTGCTTTTGTTAATCGTTTTTTGTTTGGGTTTTGCAGACAGCAGTTACGACAGTTCCTACTATAATCTTAATATTGGTTTTGGGTTCTTGGAGCGACAAAAATGGTCGCAAATTTGTCATGCTCATGCCATTAGTAGGTGGTTTCTTGAGCATGTTAATTTTCATTGCTAATGTTTATTACATGGACGTTAGTCCGTATTACGTGTTGCTAGCAGAAATACCAGTCGGACTTGCCGGAAGCATGGCCGCCATGTCAGTAAGTTCTGTTGCTTACATCAGCGATACATCGACCCCAAAAAATCGGACTGTACGTCTGGGATTAATGCAGGTGACGATTTAACATTTTAATCTTTTAATTATTTATTTATTGTATATTTTGAAGATGTTTTGATGGATTTTCATTTGTTGTACTGTAGGCAGCTATGATGTGTGGTGCACCTCTGGGTATTCTCCTCGGCGGTATCGTGTATTCGCAGTTTGGTTACATTCCAGTCTTTGGTGCAGGAGCAGTCATGTACTTGCTCTCGTTCATCTACGTCATGTGCGTCATCAAAGAAACCATCATCTCAACAAACACAATCCGACAGAAACTGTGTTCGTTTTTCGATTTCAGCAATGTCAAAGACGCCTTCAAAACGTGTTTCAGGAAACGTGAACTGAATCATCGGGTTCACATCATCTTTCTTATTATTGCTATGATGGTCAACATTCTTCCAATGATGGGTCAGTAATGTAAAATGTGGATTTTTAAATGAAAAATTCCTAAAAAGTGACTGCTTTGACTAGTAAATAGCCCGGTTTGACTAGTAAATATTTTATTAGTAAACTGTAAACCGATTTGATAGTAAATATTTAAAAAAGCTTTGACTAGTAAATATTATACCCTAGTAAATAGCCCGTCACAAATAACGGAAAAGTTTGTTTTTTTGTTTTCATTTACCTTATGTTGCTTGGCAACATTCGTTACAGTTATTGATCATTATTATTCGTTATTATTCGCAATATTCGTTACAGTTAGAATATTTATTTTTGGCATTTTCACACACGGTGGCGCTGGTGAGAGGCACGCGCAAAAACAGCCCTTCTCTATTCTGAAAGTTTCTAGAATGCCCAGGTGCAAAAGAAAGAACCACGTGATGTTTCTTGTCCAATGGCTATAACTGGTGAGGAGTAGTAGTAGAAGTAGTAGGAAGGTTTTCTATTTTATTAGATAGGGTTTTGCTCACTGGATTGTCACGATTAAAATGCATCACTTAATACACTAAATTAAATTATTTTATATAGAATACTAATACAATATTGTACTATAATATGAAGCTTAGAGTTATTAATTAATAAATTATTTTTTAATAGCTGAAATGTCCATCGCCTATTACTACGTTCGATTGAAATTCGGTTGGGGAGTCGCCATGTATAGTTATTATACTACAACGGTGTTGATATGTTCCATGTTAGGTAAGTAGCTATATACAAAAAAGTATTTTTTTAATATTCATTTAGTTTTTTTAATCATTTTTAATCGTAAAATTGACATGGGAAAACATCAAATTGCAATTGAAATACAGTCGAATCCGGTTATTGTGATCACGTTAGTGTTTTTGATAACAATAGTCAGCTGATAACATTAAACAGTGAAAATATAAAACATTAAACAGTGTGTTGGGACCGACTGATAATGATAACAATAACTGATTGATATCATTATTCGTGATTATAATAACCGAATTCCACTGTACCTTTATTATCTCTTAATATAAAAGACACTTTCTAACACGCTCCCATAAAGCTTTGCAACGCCTCAGTTGCATGTGCCTGAAACGAATTTGCACTGCGTACGCGTTTTCCGACGGTCGCGCATTGCATTGCGGAAGAAACAAAGAGCTTCGTCAGTAACCCAACTTTTCCCGATGGACGTCAAAGCCTATTGTTTTGACGTTCCGTGCTTTTGCACGGGAAACCCATCTAGTAATACAGTACACACGATTATAAAGGGTATCCACTATTTGGTGAAGTAAGGTGAATTTCAATTTCAAATATTTTAAAGACATTTTTGCGTTATATATTTATACAAAATAAATATATATACATTGTGTTCCAAGTATTCATGATTAGTTATTTTTCTTTTTGTTTAAAAAAAAATAAACGATTGAAGCCTTTGTAAACGTGTTTCCAATTGCATCAATGTTGCAATTTTTTTAACTCATTTGTCTTATGTATACGAATACATGTACTGTATAATCGTACTGTTATTAAAAAACATTTATTTAAAAATCGCTTTAGAGACACAACGAGATTTATGCTTCAAAAAAACAAAAATCAAAGAAACCATTTATCATAAAGTGTTATATATGTGATAAAAATTTAATTTCAATACATGCAGACTACTGATGCATAACTACTTTTAGGTCTGCTGGTTTTTCTCCCTTTGTTCACTCGTTATAAATTATCGGATGTGTATATCGGAATACTTGGAGCGTGTTCGAAAATATGTTCGGAATTAGTGATGGCCTTAGCTCCAAAACATCAAGGTTGGATCGCATTTGCAGGTACAGAAAAACTATATAATTAAAAATATTTTTTGTTTTTTTTTCTTAAAAAAGAACATTACATTTTTCTTATTACATTTTTTTTGGATTTACGCCGTTATTCCACTTAACTCCTCAATCACTATGTAGCCTACTGTACATAAATGTCTGATGAGACTTGAAACAATCATTTTTTTTTTAACTTGAAAAATACATTTTGCACTATGGTTCCAGATTTATCGAACACCCTGTATTATCCATATTAACAATAATATTCATTTGTGTTTTTCATTGATCACAAAAATTACATTTTGTAGCATCTCCGGTTATCGTATTTAGCGGATTGACAAGTCCGATAGTAAGATCGATGCTGTCCAAATGTGTTGGTCGCAATGAACAAGGTACATTGACGATTTAATACTCATACATTTACATATCAAAATTAAAAATTTCTTTTATGGATTTGTATTAATAGGCAAAGTGATGTCAGTCGTCAGTGCGTTCGAATCTGGAATGCCAATACTAGGTTCGGCAGTGTACACGCAAGTCTTCAACGCCACTCGGTGGACATTTCCAGGAGCATTCTACACAATATCTGCTGGACTCTGTATCATTCCATTACTATTGTTTGTGTAAGTATTTATTCATCTACTTATATAATTGGTTTACTATGTTCGTTCGTGCGTAAAAGTGGGTCTTTGTATTGACATGTATTTTGATGTGTGACAAGCAGCTGATTAGATTGGCGATACCGGATGCTCTTTTATAAAATGTAATACATGATAAAACAATCACTTAAATTTTTTTTGGAATTATTTTGTTATGGTATTCAACATTATATCATTGTTTGACGATATTGATTGGTTCATTATCCGAATCTATATTTCATATATCATCAAACTGTGATAAATTTCGTGTTGTGTAATGTGAAAGTTTCGATAATTGGAATCAAACTTTACATTTTGAGAAAACGGTTTGCTTTTGCAAGTTTTCACATCATGATTTAATAAACTACTGTATATAGTATTTTATAAAATAAATCTGATTACATATTAAATAAAAAATAAAATAAAAAATTTGATTTCAGATTTATATCTCGTGATTTGAAAAAGCATGAAAAACGAATGAAACATACAGACCCTGGCGACGACATTGCCAATTCTAGACATTAAGGTGTGAACCAAAAAAACATCACAATCTACCTGGATTTACTAGGTATCAGATAAATGTTTTGTTTTTTCAATCATTTACAAATTGTGAAAGAATGTGATTAACATACAGAACCAAATTATTGGTTGAGTGTGAATGCGTTATGGAAAATTGACTCTAAATTCAGTATCTACACAGTAGCTAGCTGTATCTATGCAGTAGAAGCTCCAAATTATATTGACCAGTTTTGTCTTTTAAAACGTTTTCAGTATAGTAGGCCTGCGGTATTGAGATTCACGAAATCCACAGTAGAACATGAAATAACTTCAATGTGTATGAACAAAATAGCTATGTGTTATTTTATTAGCAAAACACGTCTTTTATTTTATATGTACATTGTTTTTGATGAACGTTTATGTATATACTAAAAGTGAACCCGTCAATAATGACGGAGAATGTTTTCTCTATACATCGAATATTTCTACCTATTCTTATTAAGAATAGCCCAAATCTCCCTCTATCTATCTTCATCTCTGTTGAAACGCATCATGGTCCGGAACGCTTAGTCCATCCAAAGCTGCTCTGTTACTGTTATCAAAGCTGTTTTTTTTTATTTATTGCTTGGTTGCTGCTCACGTGTCAATGCAGCGGTGACACCTAGCGACATTTTAATAAAACGAAACTTTCAAAAATCCAAATCCTGTTTCAATTAAAACCGTGCATAACTCGGGGCTACTTCTAGTACCTCAATAATGTACTGTTGCCGACACAATTTGAATACCATCCAACCAATACCACCCGAACGTGGGCTACATGTGTGCATGAATGCTTGGAAGTAGCCTGGTTGAGTATCATGTTATAGTTATACTCATCAACCAATGGCTATTGAGACAATAAATGAGATGCTGCTGTGCCAATGGCTACCGCTCAGGAGGCAACCTTGCATTCTCATGTTGCCATGGAAACATTTGTGTGAACGTAGCTGCTATTGCCAAGAGAGATTGTATGTATGCATGTGAATGTGTGAAAATCTGTTTACATACCTCGACTCTAATTAACACGTTCAACTCTAACCACACTTGCCTTTCTTTTCTCTCATTTTCTTGTGACTCATCTTTATTTTCTGAAAGATGAAGTCTCTGAAAGGAAGGCGAAACGTCGTACCGGTGTGTGAAAATCAAATATTTGGTCAGTGAAGTCAAAATAAAAATTAATTGCTTTCAGAATTTTATACTGGCAAATTTGTTTGTAATGTTATATAATTTCCCGGTTTACAGATTTTTCCAAAATAAAGTCATTAAAAGTTGCTCGATAATTAATTAATGCCGTACTTTTTTTGCCGCTTTAAATTGTTTGTTTAAAGATTGTTAAATCGACATACAGGAAAAGGAAGTTACTATATTTGTTTTATTATGTAACAAAAAGCTAATGAACTTTATTGGATTTTATATAACTTAATTACATCTGGTCTATTGATTTTCTAAAAAAAAAAATAATAATATGACTGAATATTTTATTTTCATATAACAAAGGTCAACTGTATTGGATGATACAAATAATTTCAGGGTTAATGCATAATCATAACTAACGTGTACACATTAACTAATTCTTTCAGAAAGATAGGATATTAGAAGTTGTTCAATACATAATTGGTTCGGTAGTTTGATTTTTTCCACCATTTTTGGATCATTGAATCAATTTAGATCATTTTGCTAATTTTAATTCCAATATTAAGATGTAATTTTTAATTGATTTCAACACAAAAAGTTATAATATTTTTTGTATTAATAATAAATCAATACGTGATACGTTTTTTCTGTTTTTTGTATTTTTTAGTGTGTTTTGCCACTGTCTATTTTGTTTATGATCCTTCCTGATGTCTGTTTGTAGGCCTATTCTAATCTAAGAAGAGCCAAACTCAGTAAGTTTTACTTCTTTTTTATAATCTAGAAATTGAAAACTTAAATTATAACATTATAATGCACAAATAATTATTAATATTTTTTTTGTAAAAAAAAATATTAATAATAGAACATATAATTAATAGAACATTTTTTGTTCTTTGTAATTTTAGACGATTTTGAACATGATTTCCCCAAGATGATTTGTATTTGCAGATAAAATTATCGAAAACTATGTCGTTGTTTGTTCAACAATCTTGACTTAACTTACTTACCATACCAAACGACAGAATATTTTGTTTTAAATCCTTAAACTAAAGAGTTGTCGACTGTCAACCTTGAGTCCTTCTCACAGTTTACAAATCGTATTTGTAAACTGCGAGAATTTTATCTATTTTATCTGCAAATACAATAGAGTAAAAAAACAACTCAATGTGTTAGATAAGGTCATAGTTTATCATGAGTTTTGTTACGGGGCTGTATCATGGGAACCATGCGTGTCCGGACATACGATTATTAAGAAAGGTTCTACAGTCCATTGCAAGATGAAACAGCAGCATTGAATCAGTTAGGAGACCGATTCACACCTCGTATTCTGCCACTGCCCGAATGTAAACCCTTCCTAGTCCACATTTTCCCAAACTAACTTAATGCGCTTAAGGATACAAAGTGAAAGGTATTCTTGGTCCCTGGTTGGTTCTCAGCCTGTAACTGATTCAACGTTCTTGTTTCATCCTGCAATGGACTATAAGAAAAATTCGTGGCACAGACGCTCAAATGCTGTCTATATTGGAGTTGGGGGTCTGTATTAGCATGCTGTCTGTATTATTGAGGTTTACTACCCTCGCATACATGTGTGTGTATTGCGTGAAGCTCACCATAGCAGCATTTTCGGGCTTCTGAATCACGCGACGCGATTGTTTGCAAAACTTTTCGAATGGGTAAAGTTATTTCACCTTATTCCACGTCCTAGAAGTTTGTAATAAGAATTCGGAAACACCAAAAGTAGTACTGATCAGATCTTCCGATCAATACTGAATACTTATTTTTGGCTCAATTTGTAAATCACCTTGTAAATCGTAATGTACGTTACTATTATTACTGGTTTGGTGTCACGCGTCAATAACACCACAATATCAAATGTAATAGAACACTGAACTCAATCCTCATGAATGACATTTAATTTGAACGAGTTTTTTCTCATTATTTATATACAGTGGACTTCGGTTATCATAATCACGGATAACGTTATCAAGTATGAAGAAAATGTCCCAGGTGAATGGCACCTTTTATGTAGTCCCCCCCTTGAAGTATGATGCACTTCTTCAGCGGTGCTCCAGCTTTGCGAACCCTTGCCAAACAAAAAACGATTTGTCTTGATCATCACACCACACACGGACAATGTCCATGACGGCATCATCACCGCTAAAACGCTGTTCTTTTTAAGATGTCATTTGAGTGTTGAAAACAGGTAAAAGTCCGATGGTGTCAAATCCGGCGAGTAAGAGCATAGGACTTTGACGGGAAAACAGTTCACATTAATGACTTTGACCTCACGTTAATAACCCACAAGAAGGCGCGGGCAGCATGACAGGGCGCATTGTCTTGGTGGAAGATCGCGTCACGTTCCAGTTTTCCAGCGGGTGTCTCGGCAATTTTGGCTCTTCATGTTCTGCAAAAGGCGGGACTGTACGTGTGGAGAGTTGCACTTCAAAATGCCGCAAATCCATTTCGCTGTGACAACTCCTTCATAGGTAGGCTTACTGCTTTTTTTAAACAGCTCTCGTAAAAGTCCTGAAATGCAACTAACTTTCTTTTTTAAATCACGAATCCATTATGTTACTTGACACTTGCACTTCGAGCTTGATTTGGAAAAATGAAGCGCACTATTTTGTTAACAATGTTTTTTAACTGTCATCGTTTTCAAAATCGAAAGGAACATTTTTCGTCATATTTTAGCTGTATTTTATTTCCGAAAGAAAAAAAAGCTGCGCAGGATTTAAAATTTAATAGCCTACTTGACAATGTATTAGTGGAAACGCGGTGAAACATGTTTGGAAACACCTATTAGACTGATTCATTAACACATACATCAGTGTTAACGAGTTTTTCCACAATTCTTTTATCACTTTTCAGTTTCTTTATTGTCAGGTAGGCTAGGCCATGTTGTTGCAGCTAGAGTTTGCTTTCCTGTGACACCATTCTTCTTTTGCTCGTAACTTCAGTTTTTACTTGTCGATTTTCGATCTGTTTGATGCGTTGGCATTATTTCGCGAATACCTTCATCTTTCTAAATTACTTATGAGGTGTGAGATTAAGGAAATTGATAATTAGACGACCTTGAAATGATTGTCAAGGTCACTTCCGGTAAGTCATCGGATATTCCATGGCCGATATACATCACAATAGTAATAAGAATTTTCACATCATTATTGGCTTTCGCCATAGCTTTCGCCATAGCTTTCGCCATACAAGTCCGTTAATCCGTTAATCGTTAATTAACGAAGTTAGAAAAATGATTAACGATTTGACTTTTAAGTTAACTTGAAAAAACGTTAACGGACTCATTAACTTCCGTTACATTTTTCGCAAATTTAAGTCCGTTAACATAAGTCCGTTAACTGAAGTCCGTTAACTGAAGTCCGTTAACTGAAGTCCGTTAACTGAAGTCCGTTAACTGAAGTCCG
>JAQIWH010002381.1:0-24962 GCA_034695005.1 Cryptops parisi | reverse complement strand
ACGACTCAGTTGTTGACGAAAAGCAACGTATCGTCGCTCGGACATCAGATCACCAATGTCGTCAACACTACAGCCAATCGAGTCTCCCAGCCTGCGGCAGTCGTGCAACAGGTGGCACCTACGCTACTATTAGCCGATTGCAACGACCCCGCCAAGGACGAGGTGACACCTGCAGCGCTGCAGAGCAGGAAGCTGCGCAATGCGAAGGATTTCCCATCTCTTTCGGTTATAGTGCTACCACAGCGTCTGGCACCGTTTTCAGTCATGAAAAGCAAGCAAGCCCATTTAGGTAATGTCCATGAAAAACGAATCTTAAATGTGTTTCTTCACTGGTAAAAAAATTCTTAAAGGAACCTTGTGGTTTTTTTAAGCTTACTGACCTGCTAGACCGTTTGGTTGTTATTTTTTTTCTAAGTTTCATCTTCCTCTTAGAGGCTTCGACGGGTAAGAAGGAAAGGTTGGAAAAAATGGAATGTACTAGAGAGAGACATGTGAACTGTTCTTGTTTTTTTTTTTACACAGCCATGTGTATTTTTCTCTCACCTTCCTCTTTTCTTACTCCCCTTTCTTCCTTGATGAAGCCTTCAGGAGGGAGGCGAAATGTGGAGATGTTTTTAAAAGTCTACCCAGTTGATGTGGTGGAGAGATTTTCCTTTCAGACTTTTTTGCTGGTGTTTTTGTATTGATGTCTATTTTTGTGTGTTTTTTAAGAAACCCTGTAACCACGCCACAGGGTTACATGGTAGTTAACGGGACAAGGATTTTTTGTTATCGAGCTCAAATGTTCGGGTTATGATTATCCTTTGTCATCTTCGTTGCAGATACGGTTTTGAACGAAATTTTGATTCAATCGCTGTCGTCTTTGGTGCGATGGCTTTTCGAACACGGCATGTTCAAGCTTCGCCAGTATTGCGGCGTTCACCGTGCCCAGGAGATGGTGCTGGTGTTCAACCCGAAAAACAACAGCGACTTGTCCGGCGGCTACCATTGGGAGTGCTCGACGTGCAAGTTCACCATTCCCGCCCACCAAGGCAGCTTCTTCGACAACACCAAGCACGACTTCTACCAGATGCTGAAGGTGATTTACCATTGGTCGTGCAACAATCCTCTGTTGAAGGTCCTCCACGACACCAAAGTGGACGGCAATTTCCTCCGGTTGACCTACGCCAAGCTCCGGTCGGTGTGCTCCGCCAAGGTGAAGGAGCTGATCCAGTTGGGTGGATCGGAGAAACGGCCCGTGGAGTTGGCCGTCACGAAAATTCTCAAACCCAACGATCAGACCGTCATCTACCTGGCCTGCGTTTACGAACGCCTATCTGGATTGGTCGCCCTGCAGATCTTCGAAGGCAAGCTTCGGCTCGAATGGATTCTCGAGGCGTACGTTCTTCCGCACTCGACCATTTCCGTTGACGGGATCCCGATCCCTGCGCAGCTTAAAAAGCTGAAGGACTACAACGTGATCAGCTCGTCAAGCGGGACGAACAAGATGGTGCTCAACGCCGCGGCGTACCTCCAGGAACGCGTCATCCCGATGCTCGGGAAAAACCTGGCCCAGCTTCGGACCGACGTCATTCAGTCGTTCTTGGGCGAAATGATGTGGCGGGAGAAGTACGGCACGAACCCGTACAACGCGTTCAACAACATTCTGCTCCACATCAAACAGAACTACCAGACGGGTGAGTCGCTCTTCAACCATTTGAATCGTTGAACCAATTGTCGAGTTTATAATGACAGGCAACTTACTTGTGGCTTACGATCGTTTGATTTATGAACCTTTGCTGTTGCAATTTATGCTTATATTTTAATTTGTTTGTTTGCTTGTTGGTTGGTTTATTATTTTACATCACGTTCAGTATCATAATAGGTTGCAGCAGTTTTTGTTTTCGAAAATTTCAGGATTGGGTTCGGCTAATCAACCCAACAAGCCCGTTCACATCCCCATCGTCACACCATTGAACAATGTCGTCAAAAAGAAGCCTGACATCCCGAGCATTTCTCTGGCGGTGGCGCCTTCCACAACGGCGGTGGCGAACCAAATTGTGAAGCACGTGGAGAAAAAGGAACTCGTTCTTTTAGACGATTATTATTACGGTTGGCAGGGCGGGAACGTTTACATTCCGAAAGTCGTCGGAAACCCCAAAAGTGGAAACGAGGCGAAATTTAAGGTAATTCGGTTAATGTCGAGCGAGGGTCACATATGGTTAATTTTTTATCTATTTATTTTAATAGAGTGTATAATTATTTAATGACTCTTAGTGTTATTCGTGTTACAAACTGTTGGACGACAACATCCAGTTGATGCGTCACATGCACGCTCACATTGAGGGCAGCAGACAGGTGAATCTCGAGTTGAGCGAATTGACGCAATGCAAACACTGTTTCCGGGAATTCGAAACGCCGAGTAGCATGCAATGCCACATGAAGGCGGTAAGTGTGTTTATTCGCGTCAATTCTTTAATTACCCCCTTCCCCCATCAAGAAAAAAACAACTTATATTTTTTGTTCAGGTCCATTCCAAAGACTCCTCATTGCTCGTGTGTCGTATTTGCGACCGCGCCTTCAAAGACGATAAGACACTCATCAATCACATGTACATGAAGCACACGGCCTCCGAGATGCCTTACGTCTGCAAAGTTTGTAACTACCGGTGCTCCATGTATCGACGCGTCGTCGAACATTTCCATCAGGTGAGTTGGCGTCGAAGCGTGCAAGCGTTTTAAGATTTCGTTGTTCGAGTTTGGTGGTTGAGGTATCTTGTCTATTTTTTTGGTCTTCACAGGAACATGTGGGAACGACGTTCGTTCAGTGCCATTACTGTCTGCAAGTGTTTGACATCAGTTTTTCCTCCGTTCAAAATCACGGCATCAGTAGCGCGTTCTGGTTGCATCTGTACAAACATCAGGCGAAGAGCCTGACGCGTAACTGTCCCTCGTGTTGCCTCATGTTCTTCAGCAACACCGACGCCAAGCAGCATCATCAACAAGACCACGTCTCGTTCAAAGACGACAAAAGTGAGCCAACTCGTGTTATCGAATTTTATGCTCGGAGGTTGACTTTTGTTTGAAAAACTGTTGATTTTTTTTTTTTTAACGTTTCATCATTGTCTAGACCTGAAAAAGTTTGTCGTCGACGAATCGAAATCGATCTACATGAACGTGCCGACGAAGGACAGGGAAGCCCTGGTCCGAATGCGTGCCTATCGCAGCAGCTCCATTTTCGAAACTGCCGCCCGTGCGAGCAAGATGAAGAAAATGATGATCCAGATGGAGCCCGGTCTTCTCGAAGGTTTGCACTGCCTGGAATGCAAGACCGAGATGGAAGGTCCCGAACATTTCCTGTAAGCCCCACGTCCGCAGTTGCTTGTTTTACGTGTTAATTTTTTGCACCAATTGTTTGCAACTGACAAGTCACGTTTGGACATTATTATTATGATTTTTCAGAGGATACATCAATTGCTCGCGGTGCAACTACGCAACGTGCTGCAGAAAAGCCTACGCGAACCACATGATATCTCGACATTCCCACGCCAGCTGCAAAGAAGACGTGGACGGCTCGTTGCCCGTGTATCTTCCCCAGACGATGTATTGCGTTTGCGGATTCGAAGTTGAGCAACGAGGGAATCTCATGGGTATATTTATAGACTAGCTTAGCCCCGTTGAAAGATCAGCAAATGCAATGTAAAATTTAAAATGTAAACCACCTGACGCATCAATGCTGAGATAGGGCGAGAATTTCATGTTAAATTAAAAAATAACATTCATTAATTGGTTGATTGTTGCCTTTACTGTTCATTTTTGTGGTAGTGAAAAGCCTGTCAATCGACGGGCACCGTGATAACATTGAAAAAGCTTTTAATTGAATTTGAATTGAGCCAGTTAGACTTACATCACCAAATTATTATTATTATTACAGATTTTTAAATGTACAGTACAGTGGAGTTTCGTTAGTCGACACTCGGCAGATATAGGCATAGGCTTACAAGTTTCCCATGGTTGCATTATAAAATGTCACGACGTAATTTTCGTTCAACGAGCATTTTTTGCGCGTTACATTTTTTGATGGTTTATGATTGAAAAATGGTTTCGAATCGACGCGTCTACTTCATTCGTTGTCTTAAAAGCTGATGAATTTGTTTATTTCTTTGCAGCGTATCATTTAGTTCAATGCAAGAAGAAATCTTGTTACCCGTTGGCAAATGCCGGTGGATCGGAAGCGGAATCCGACGACGGCGGTTCACAGTTGCACGAGTTGGATGCAGACATTCCCAGAGTCGCAACTATCAAGAAGGAACCAGGTAACGTCAAGAACGTCGATTGGTAATCCTAAATTAGAATTCGGTTGTTGATTCGTGTCAATGTGTTGCAGTGGAAAGTCCGAACATCTTGGACTCGGTGCGCTCGCCTGACTATCCCAAAACCGGCATTGACAGTTCCAACGTCGGCGAACTCGGTCAAAGAGGCGAGGCGGAGAGAGAATCCAACAAAACCAACGAGGTTGTCGTCAAGGGTGAAACGGGGATTGGAATGGTCATCCCTGTTTCGCAGCTCGTCAACATGGAATCTGACGACGATGACGTTGTCATCATCAAAGGCGAAACGAACACAAAAATGGTCATCCCCGTTACACTGCTCTCCAGCAGCGAGGACGAGGGCGACAACACGATGCAATCCGACGCACCCACGTTGCCCGAGGTGCTTCTGAGCACGGTAGCCAGCGATCAAGTGACGTCTGAGAACGCAATACCATTTCAATGCCCCCCTAGGAAAAGGAGGCGGTTGACTCACAGGAAACACACGCGAACGAAAGAAACGGAACCGCAGCGGACCGTGGAAGACGACGCGATGGACAGCGTTTCTTCGTCAAATTACAGCGACGATGCTGATGATGCACATTTTTCGCACGACGTGTCGGTGAAACAGGAACCCATGTCGAAGATTTGCAGCAATACTGACAAAGCAACCGCTTCGATTTTGGACTGCGACGCAGATTGTGGCGTCAAGTGACGAGATCCGTGTTGTAAGATGAATTGTTTGCGTAAGTTGGTGTAGCTAATTTTGCTTGTTTTTTTCTAATAAATATGTGATAGGAATTTTGTTTCCATGGAGACCAATGTCAGTGGAAAGCATGTCATGTTAATTTTTTTTTTTACCCGTGCCGTTTTATTTAAAACATTAAACGGACGAACACCTTTTGATGAAAAATGTTTGTTATTTCGGTATTCTCTTTCATAGCGTATTTGGTTTTTATTTCAGTGTATGTTACCAGCAATTTATAGGACCAAAAAATTTCTCTTTTTGTCAAAAGAGAAATTTGATTTCTCTTTTGACAAAAGTGTGAAATAACATCTTGTGTATAATTGAGGGGTTGGGTGGAAAATCAGGGTAAATTCACTTTGTTACTCCTTAAAATGCATATATTGAATCGTTTAGACCAGTCTACAGCATGAAGACTGCCTATGATTTGCACTTTTTTGGAGCGAGATGATTTCTTTATTTTTGTCGCCTCGTTTTCCCTTCCAAAACAATGGAAAAGATACCGATCTTTGGAAAAGCGATGCCAAAGCATTTATAATTAGCACGATGTGTTTGGAATAATAGCGTAATTCCTTTTTTAAATTAGCTCGTAACTTGTGGCCTGTCGATTTGAGTTGTTTTTTTTTTTTTTATTGCAAAATTAATTTTTGTTAAATAGTTGACAGGAATTTATTTTTTCAATCTTAAATTGGGAAGGTGCCAGGAGTTTTTGCCCCCCCCCCTTTTTTTTCAAAACATAAATTTTTCGAGTTACGCCGTTATTCCATGCGACTCAACGTTATATCATTTGGTTATGAAATGAATTTTATTGCAGGAGAATCGACATTAAATCTCCATGTATTTTAATATGCAAAGAAAAAAGATATTCGTGATACTATATGTACAGATCGATGGGCGCGTTAATGATGAAACATCTTTTAAATGGTATGTAAAATTTCATTCCCGCATTTCGCCATCTTCTTCCTCCTCTTCGATGCCTCGAATGTAAAGGACGTTGTTGCATCTGAAAAATTGAAACATTTTTTCAACGTTATTTTATATATTTAGACGAACATGCAAAACTATTTGTTTCATGTGTACGTCACACTTTTAATACACAAAATGGACGTTTTTAAAAATTAAATTATGGTACAACTAGTATTACTAGTTGCACGTTAGCTTTCGATACATGCATTACAGTATTTTTTTTACAGCTCAAATCAACGCAAAGATTTGAATTTTTAATCATACGCTGTTCAACATGTCAAATGATGCTGTGCTTGACAGTTATTCAACATTAAATATATTACGACAAATTATGTTCGTGGTGTTGAACAAGTTGGTCAACGAGATGTCGATAGTTACCTGATCAAGACTTCGCCGAGGTTCCCCGTGCAAACACCGTCGATGTATTCTTCCGTGTTCGCCAACTGCAAACATTGGAATTAAACAAAATTATAGTTGCATAAGAAAAATAGATAACTATTTGGTTATTTAGAAATGTCCACCAATCACCTGCAAGTTCATGTAGACGTCCACTGACACCAAATAGCCCTTGTACTCCATGCCCCATTTCAGTTTGACCATGACCGGTTTGCCGGTGAGTCCGTTTAAAAACGGTTTGGGGTTGACGGGTAAAGTCTGTTAATTTGTAGTAATTATATATCAATTAGTATGTCGTATATATATGCAACTGTAGGAGTGTCGTAAATATATATTAGACAAAGCACATGTTAGGTTTTCCGTTAGGATTAAGATGTGCCATTATTTTGTATTATATTTTTCATAAGAGGAAAAAACGATTGCTTACCATATTTGCAGCCATTCTTGCAGTGGTTTTAAATGCTTGTTTCAAATGTCGTTTTATTTTCTCACAGGACTACGACGTGTTCGAAACGTTGGCGGGCGATGGCGACGACAAGAAAAAGAAAGGAATAAACACACACCCGGCAATATTTTTAAAAGAAAACTAAATCACACATTGTTCCGTTCCGTCGCCAGGTGGTATTATGCGCCGCTTAGTACATCACGTGATCAAGCGAAAAGTACGTCACCACGGACTGATCACATGACTTCAAGCAGACTACGTTTACAATTTTAACCGCGAGATTAGAAAGACGTCATTTCATTCAATCAACGTCGTCTTGATAGTAAGTTAAGTTCGGTTTGTACTTACTGTTAGTTATAAGTATTTTAGACTCTGTCATGACAGCGACAACACAAGTATTGTTAGGTACCCTAACACAAAATAAGTTGTTAAGTTAATCGTGTCATAGCACGAACTTACAGTTAATTATAAGTCGGTGGTCATAGTGTGCATATGTTTTATTGTGGGGTAGTCTGCTGGGTTGGATTGTACAGGGTGAAGGGATGACCTTGTAGTTGTAGGCATTGGAGGTACTAAAATTGGTAGTTATTGCGAATTTATTAAATTCGTATTGTTTAGTGTGATTAATCATGTGTACGAGTAGTAAATCAAGTGCAAATTGTGATTTTGGATTTTTTGGATTGTGTACAACTCTACCTGAGCATATATGGTGATAACGTGTACAAGCTGTTCGGAATCCAATCCAAGTGCTAGAATTCTATGAATTGCTGGTACATACACGATAAAAGAGAATGCTAAAATAAAAATTATTAAAATCATTTTTATTGAAAGGCGTTTGTCCGTTTAATGTTATACATAGAACGGCACCCGTAAAAAAAAAAAATTAACGTGACATGCTTTCGATTCACATCGATCTCCATTGAAACCAAATTCCTATCACGTATCTATTTATTTAAAAAAACGAGACCGATCATCACTTGACGTCTGAACCTGTGTTGCAGTCCAAAATTGGAACCGTTGCTTTGTCAGTATTGCTGCAACTCGTTGACAACATGGGTTCGTGTTTCACCGAATCTGCGTCGTCGTCGCTGTAGTTTGATGAAGAATCGCTGTCCATCTTGTCGTCTTCCACGGTCTGGTGCGATTCCGTTTCTTTCGTCCGCGCGTGTTTCCTGTGAGTCAACCGCCTCCTTTTCCTAGGGGGGCATTGGAATGGTATTGCGTTCTCCAACGTCACTTGATCGCTGGCTACCGTGCTCGGAAGCACCTCGGGCAACATGGGTGCGTCGGATTGCATCGTGTTGTCGCCCTCGTCCTCGCTGCTGGAGAGCAGTGTAACGGGGATGACCATTTTTGTGTCCGTTTCGCCTTTGATGACCACCTCGTCATTTTTGTTGGAGTCTCCCTCCACCTCGCTTCTACGACCGAGTTCGCCGACGTCAGAACTGTCAATGCTGGTTTTAGAAACGTCCGTCGGCTCCTGGTCAGGCGGGCGCGCCGAGTCCAGGTTGTTCAGACTTTCATCTGCAACACGTTGACACCAATCAAAGGTCGAATTCTAATTAGGATTTCCTATCAACGTTCTTGACGTTACCTGGTTCCTTCTTGATAGTTGCGATTCTGGGAACGTACGCATCCAACTCTCGCAACTGCGAATCGACGACCGTCGCTTTGGTCGGATCGCCGTCGTCGAATTCCGCTTCCAATCCCTCGACCGTTGCCATTTGAGCGGCGTTTGCCGATGGGTAACAAGATTTCTTGTTGCATTGAACTAAATGATAAGCTGCAAAAAAAAATTAGATAAATTCATCAGCTTTTAAGACAACGAATGAAATAGTTGCAATGGCATCGAATCGAAACCATTTTTCAAACGTAAACCATCAAAATAGGTGACGCACCAAAAATGCTTTTTGAAAAAGAGAATTATGTGGTAACATATTATACTGCAACCGTGGGAAACTTATCATAGGCCTATGCCTATATCTGCCGAGTGTTGGACTAAATAGGCTTTACTGTACTGTACATTTCAAAATCTATAATAATAATAATAATAATAATTTGGTAATGTAAGTCTATATATCTCACTGGCTCAACCCAACTTCAACTAAACGTTTGTTTTAAATGTCGTCACCAGATGATGCCAGGTGCCCATTGATTGACAGGCTTTTTACTACCATAAAAATGAACAGTAAAGGCAACGATTAATCAATTAATGAACGTTATTTGAATTTAACATGAAATTCTCGCCCTATCTCTGCATTGTTGCGTCAGATGGTTTACTTTTTAAATTTCACATGTCATTTGCTGATTTTTCAACAGGTCTAAGCTAGTCTATAAATATACCCATGAGATTCCCTCGTTGCTCAACTTCGAATCCGCAAACGCAATACATCGTCTGGGGAAGATACACAAGCAACGAGCCGTCGACGTCTTCTTTGCAGCTGGCGTGGGAATGTCGAGATGTCATGTGGTTCGCGTACGCTTTTCTGCAGCATGTTGCATAGTTGCACCGCGAGCAATTGATGTATCCTCTGAAAAAAAAATAATAATGTCCAAACGTGACTTGTCAGTTATCCACCATCTTCGACGCGGGAACCAGCGCATAAAAATAAACGTTAAAACAAGCAACCGCGGACGTGGAGCTTACAAGAAGTGTTCGGGACCTTCCATCTCGGTCTTGCATTCCAAGCAGTGCAGACCTTCGAGAAGATCGGGCTCCATCTGGATCATCATTTTATCCATCCGATCCGTCGTCGGCACGTTCATGTAGATTGATTTCGATTCGTCGACGACAAACTTTTTCAAGTCTAGGCAATAAAACGTTAAAAATTAAACCAAAGTCAACCTCCGAGCATGAAATTTGGACGACAAAGTTCGCTCACTTTTGTCGTCTTTGAACGAGACGTGGTCTTGTAGTTGATGCCGCTTGGCGTCGGCGTTGCTGAAGAACATGAGGCAACACGAAGGACAGTTAAGTGTCGGGCTCGTCTGATGTTTGTACAGATGCAACCAGAAAAAGGTACTGATGCCGTTGTTTTGAACGGAAAGCTTGACGTCAAACACTTGCAAACAGTAACGGCACTGGACGAACGTCGTTCTCGCATGTTCCTGTGGACACCAAAAAATAGACAAGATACCTCAACCACCAAACGCGAACAACGAAATCTTAAAACGCTTGCACGCTTCGACGCCAACTCACCTGATGGAAATGTTTGACGACGCGTCGATACACGGAGCACCGATAGTTACAAACTTTGCAGACGTAAGGCATCTCGGAGGCCGTGTGCTTCACGTACATGTGATTGATGAGTGTCTTAACGTCTTTGAACGCGCGGTCGCAAATGCGACACACGAGTGGTGAGGAGTCTTTGGGATGAACCTGGACCACGAACAAAAAATATACGTTTTTTTTGGGGGGTTGGGATTAACGAACGTCATGAAAAAGTTGATGCTGATTAAGAAACACCCTTACCGCCTTCATGTGACATCGCATGTTAGTCGGCGTTTCGAATTCCTGGAAACAGCGTTTGCATTGCGTCAATTTGTTCAACTTGATATTCGCAAGCCTGCTGCCGTCAATGTGCGCATGCATGTGACGCATCAACTGGATGTTGTTGTCAAACAGTTCGTGACACGGAAAACACTGCATCATTATATAATTATAGACAATATTAAAATCAATAAATAAATAATTAATCATTAGTGATTCCTGGAAAAAAGTACACTTGACCCTTGTTCGACATTACCTTAAATTTCGCCTTGGTTCCAATTTTGGGTTTTCTGATGGTTCTCGGAATGAAAAGGTTCCCGTCCTGCCACCCGTAATAATAATCGTCTAAAAGAACGAGTTCCTTTTTCTCCACGTGCTTCACAATGTGGTCCGCCACCGCCGTCGTGGATGGTGCCATCGCCAGAGAAACGTTCGAGATGTCAGGCTTCTTCTCGATGACATTGTTCAACGCTGTGACGGTCGGGATAGGAACGGGCTTGTTGGGTTGATTAGCCGATCCCAATCCTGGAATTTCAAAAAACAAAAACTACTTCAACCTATTATGATACCGAACGTAATGTGATATAGTAAACCAACAAACAACAAACAAACGAATCAAAAAATAAGCATGAATTGCTACGTTTGTTACAACAAAGGTTCATAAAACAAACAACCGTAAGCCACGAGCAAGTTGCCTGTAATTGTAAAGCTAACGTTTGATTCGACGATTTAAATGTTTGGAGAGCGACTCACCCGTCCGGTAGTGCTGTTTGATGTGGAGCAGAATGTTGTTGAAGGCATTGAACGAGTTCGTGGCGTACTTCTCCCGCCACATCATTTCGCCCAAGAACGACTGGATGACGTCGGTCCGAAGCTGGCCCAGGTTTTTCCCGAGCATCGGGATGACGCGTAACTGGAGGTACTCCGCGGCGTCGAGCACCGTCTTGTTTGTCCCGCTCAACGAGCTAATCACGTTGTAGTTTTTCCGCATTTTGTGTTGCGCAGGGATCTGCATCCCCTCGACGTAAATGGTCGCGTGCGGAAGAACGTGCGCCTCGAGAATCCCTTCGAGCCGAAGCTTGCCTTCGGAGACCTGCAGGGCGACCAATCCGGAGAGGCGTTCGTAAACGCAGGCCAAGTAGATGACGGTCTGATCGTTGCGTTTGGTGATTTTCGTGACGGCCAACTCGACGGGCCGTATCTCCGACCCACCCAACTGGATCAGCTCCTTCACTTTGGCGGAGCACACCGACCGGAGTTTGGCGTAGGTCGAGCGAAGGAAGTTGGCGTCCACTTTGGTGTCGTGGAGGACCTTCGGCTGGTGGCTGTTGCAAGACCAATGGTAGATCACTTTTAGCATCTGGTAGAAGTCGTGCTCGGTGTTGTCGAAGAAGCTGCCTCGGTGGGCGGGAATGGTGAACTTGCACGTCGAGCACTCCCAATGGTAGCCGCCGGACAAGTCGGTGTTGTTTTTCGGGTTGAACACCAGCACCATCTCCTCGGCATGGTGAACGCCGCAATACTGCCGAAGCTTGAACATGCCGTGTTCGAAAAGCCATCGCACCAAAGACGGCAACGATTGGATCAATATTTCGTTCAGAACCTTATCTGCAACGAAGATGACAATGGAACATCATAATCCAAACATTGACGCTCGATAACAAAAATTCACCACCCCCGTTAACTAGCATGTAACCCTATGGCGTGGTGACAGGGTTCCTTGAAACACACACAAAAAATAGACGTCAATACAAAAACAACAGTTAAAAGTCTGAAAGGAAAATTTTTCCACACCAACTGGGTAGACCTTTTCAAAACACAACTCCACGTTTCGCCTCCCTCCTGGAAGCTTCATCAGGTAAGAAAGGGGAGCAGGAAAAAAAGAAAGTGAGAGAAAGAGAGACAGGGTGTGGTTAGACATGGATGTGTAAACAAAAAATAAACCAGTTCACATGTCTGTCTTGTACATTCCATTTTTTCCAACCTTTCCTTCTTACCTGTCGAAGCCTCTAGGAGGGAGATAAAACTTTGCAAAAAAACAAAACCAAAACCAAACGGTCTAGCAAGGTAAGGTGAACCAAACCACATTTCCTTTAAGAATTTTTTTACCGGTGATGAAAAACATTTAAGATGTTACCTAAATGGTCTTGCTTGGATTTCATGACTAAATACGGTGCCAGACGCCGGGGTAGCATTAAAACCGAAAGAGATGGGAAATCCTTCGCATTGCGCAGCTTTCTGCTCAGTAGTGCTGCAGGTGTCACCTCGTCCTTGGCGGGGTCGTCGCAATCAGCTAATGGTAGCGTAGGTGCCACCTGTTGCACGACTGTCGCAGGCTGGGAGACCTGTTTTGCTGTCGAGTTGACGACATTGGTAATCTGATGTCCGAGCGACGATACGTTGCTTTTCATCAACAATTGAGTTGTCGAAACATTCGGCGATGAGATGTTACTGTTTGTCAACGATGGAGTCGTCAAAGCATTCGGTGACGAAGCTACGACTTGCGTCGCCTGTTTTGACGGTAGGTCAATGCTTGTTACCGAGTTGACGGGTTTTTGAGCAACGACCGGGGTCAGGGTGTTTCGTACATAAGTGATGACCTGTAATGCAAACATGAAAAAAAAAGGACGTTAAATTCTTAACTGGTGCTGATCGTAACTTCATTGAAAACCACTACAAACAAGAAACCGATTGAGAAACGCGAATCATAAACATGCCGAACACAAATTTGCACTACACTGTATGTAAAACAAATTTTCAAAAGTAACGAAAGCTAAAAAAAAACAAAAACTCACCGGACTCGTTATCACGGGCTGCGGTTTGGTAGCTGTCGTGGTGTTAAGAGCTGATTCATGAAAATAAACAAAAACATTACATTTCAAAACAACAAACCATTAAAAACGGTTAGAGTACGACTCGATTTACCTGGAGCTTGGTTGGGCATTGTTCCTAAAATCAGACCCGTCCTGGTATCAAACAGCAATTTGTAAGTGGTCGTAGGTGTCTGCACTGGCAACTATTGAAAAAATAAACAAATTAACAGTTTGCTACTTTTTGTGACAAAAAACTAACAACCTATTAAAAGATTTATAAACGACCCTTACCGAGTTTTGAATGATGAATTGAGGCTGTTGAGGTTGGTTGACTGGAATCGCCATCCTCGGAATGCCAACCAACGGTGCTGCGCCAGAGGGTTGCAACACGAGCCTCCTCTGCGGAAGAGCGATGCTGGCGTCTGACGTTTGATTCACGAGAACTACTGACGACGCCGACTGGGATTGGACGGTCTCGATCTTCTGCATCGCGTCTTGATATTCGTTCGTCGCTTGTCGTTGAGCCGCCACTTGAGACGGCGAGAGTTCTTCATCCTTGCACTCCATGAACAGCTGGACGTTCTCCTGACGATTCTGAGCGATCAGCACTTTGGCTTCCTGCGTCGCCTGCCGCTCTGGTCTGTCCTTAGCTGACATTTCGACGAATACTAAATAAACGACAAAAAAAAAAAATAGCATTCTTAAAAATGTAAACATTACATTTCCTTCGATTTTGTAATTGAGAAGTTGGGTGGGAATAAAGGCGCCACACAAAAAAAGTTTAATAGTTTTTTGAGGAAAAAGATAAAAATTTCTGTCACCTTCAAATTTTAAGATTAATGTCTACCGTCCATTTATAGAAGGAAAATGAACAGGATTTGCAAAAAAATACCTGTTAACTTTAGTCGACAAGCTTCAAGCTCATTTAAAAAGGCAATGATACCGTTTTTCCAAACATCGCGTTAATTCATAAATGCATTTGCGCCAGTTTTTCCAAAGATCGGTATCGTTTTCCATTGTTTTGAAAGGGAAGCGAGCGAGTAAAACAATCGGCAAATGAAGAACCAAAAGAAAGAACTCACAAAAAAATTTCCGATTTACAATAAATCGCTTTTGCGTGCTGGGAAAGTCTGAAAGTGAAAATCATGGGCAACCCAATGTCTTTATGCTATGGATGGGTCTAAAACGATTGCATTTTAAGAAATAATGACGTGAAGTAGATTTAAACTTTTTTCCACCCAACTCCTCGATTCTTCTCAAACTACAAATAACTCGCGGTTTACGAACAAGTTACTGTTCCAACACGTTCCGCATCTATCTAGCAGCTTTTGAGATATGTAATACACAAATTAATAACTAAAACATTAAAACCAATTTGTACTCAAAATCAAAACGGTCCTTACAAAAATGTTTCATTATAACGCATGTATTGATCATCACACATATATAAGCAAATTCGTACAGAATAAGCAAATTTGTACGATTTGCAGCGTTCATTGTAGCAAATGATCATAAACGTTTGTAAACCGAAAGTTCCCAGCGCAAATGAACTTTAAAATGGGAAAATAATAAATGAATTAATGAACGTAATATATCTGGCTGATGATATGATAAATGCACAGGAGTACATCAAACATAGCCATCCTATAATATTTTTTTTCATATATTATAAATATCATTTTTTTTTTGGAATAAATAGAATAAATTTGGAACATACAATTTTTTTCCCAATAAACTAAATACAGCATCTAGTTTACTATCAAAGAAAAAATAACGGCCCATTGTACGACAACGGTCTTTGTCAACAGGGTAGCTCTGCAGCTTTTTTTGTGGCAAAAGGCATGACAAGAAACGACGAGTAGCATCAATGTTACCGCAGGCGCGTTCTGAAATAATGTCGGCTTCGTCCAAAGGATCTTCGAAATTTTCGGCGACGACGGCCGCCATCGTTTCGTTCCGACTTTGGCGACTCCTTTTCTCGTTTCTAGCATGCCGCGCTTTGTGGGCTGCAAGCTCTTCGGGCGTCATTCTCTGGATTCGGTTTCTCTCGTTCCTGGCTATCCTTAGTCTCCGATGTCGCAGCTGTTCCTCAGTCAAGTTTTTCGCTTTGTTGCGTGCGCTTTCCCGTTTTCTCTGCCTGCGCGCTTGCCGTTGCTCTTCCGTCATGTTGGCGTTCCATTTTGTTTGGATTTCCGAGTACCGTTGTCTTTGAATTTCCGTGGGAGTCTCGTCGGCCCTCTGCCATCTAGCTCTGATGGCCTCCTTGGCCCGAAAGTTGGCCCTTTCCTCCTCCGTCATGTTGGCAATCCATTTTCTTCGTTTTTCAGCAATCCGTTGCTTTTCAGCCTCCAACTTCTTATTTGACCTGCGTAGTTTACTCCTCTCGGCATCCATTTTCCGATAGTATGCTTTTCGCTCGTTGGTCATAGTTTGTCGGCGTTTGCGCTTACTTTCGGCGAGTCGCTTTTTGAGCGCAGCTATGTCCTCCAGGGTTCGATGTATTTTGGGAGGCATTAATGTTTATGAGTTTTATCCCACTGTTTCAACAAAATAATAACGATATAAAAATTGTTCCTCTTCTTTCCTCTCTAAAAAAAAAAATAAAAATAAAATTTTTTAAATAAAAATTAGATACGAGTGTCTTAAAACACTCTTTTTTTTTCCTCACATTTTTTTCTTCAATTTTCAATAAATAACAAAACACGAATTTCATATTGAAACTGTACATAAATTTAAATATCTAATCTGTAATTTTCGATCAGACATCCGACCTCTTGTGTTGTACTTGGTTATAAAGGGGTTTATTTCGCAAATTAGATTAAAGTGAAAAAAGCAAAAAACGTATTGAATGTACAAATTGTTGTTTTTCCTGACCTAACCTGCAAAATAAACCTATAACCAGGTAAAAACAAGTAAACCCCCTCTCCTCCCAACACTAGAGAAATCTGTCATCTAATCGAAAAGTACCATCTGATATATTTAATGAATTAATAGATTATGATAACTAAATAAGTTTTTGTAAACTAAAAAGTAGTTTATGAAAAAAGTATGAAAATCAAACAAAAAATTTGAATGTAAGTTAAAAACAAAAATTATAAAATATCGACACGCTTTACAATAATAAACATAATATTAGCAAAATAAAAAATTCACTAGTAAAAGTATTCACAAAACAAGTACAACAAATAAAAAATAAATAAAAGTTTTTTTTTACCTTACTCCCAGGGAAGACCTTTTTAATGCATCCGCGTTTCGCCTTCCACCAAGGGTTTCCTCAGGTAAGGAAAAAAGGAAAGTGTGAGAGAGGTGAACACAGCCATCTCTAACCACACACACACTGCAGTTTAGGTCGGAAAACTATGCATCACAGTGTTTAACCGTAGCACCAAGCCCACAGTAATGTAATGAAATGACTATTCACAACATCACGTCAACAAACTCAACAACACCCTGTATTTCTCAACCTAAACTGCAAGCTAGCCAAGTTGAATGATTATAAAAATATATAACTAAAACTAAGCTTAATAGAATACGATGTACAGTAATGATTACCTTTATTTTAAAAATACATTTTAAAAATTGACTTAAAATTATATTAAAACATAAAATTGATGCAAAACATTATACTGGTGTAATTAAACCACAATAAGTTACACAAACCAAACATAACAGGTTAGGTCAAAAAATAGTTTATACAGTGTTTCGGGACCTCTGTTACAATTGCAGGGCAGCTAGACAAATACAGGGCGCAACTGAAAATTTTACCCATATATTTTTTAATATTAATAAATATAAGCTGGCGCCTGGAAAATAAAGGGGTGGGGGCTCCTGAATTCTCGTTAATTTTGTCGACCCCTGGTGGAGAAATCCGAAAGAAGCAACTTTTCCCCCATGTGAAAAAGTTACACAAAAAAAAAATTGCATCACATACAGTAATACAGACAGAATTCTCAAATCTTGCCTGTATCTGCATGGTAAGCCCATATCCTAACTAAACCCACACAACATGTTTGTATTGTGGCTATGCTCATCCCCTATACAGGCAGGAATTCAGGCACTGTATCACATCACACGGTTTTTCCATAACTAAGCATAGGAAAACGTTGCTCTATTTGCCCCCCCCCCTCACTCCTTTACACTGCCCTGGAAGTTTGTTAACAGAGGTCCTGAAACACCCTGTATATGTCATGCGATATGTATGACATAATTTTCGCCCACCCAGGTACACAGTGATTGTAAAAGAGAATACAGTCTTTATATTTACATTTTGGGGGGAAGCAGTTATCGGTGTTATTTCGGTGACTTAGTTGCTTGATACAACTTGTCGAACTTGAGCTATAATCTCTGGAACGCTCAGCTCTACTTTCTCTTATTTCGTTAAATTTTTCCCGACACATGACTGCTCTTCTGTTTCTTCTACTATTTTGCAGCTGTTGACGTTTGGTTTCTCTTTGCTCGGCAGTCAGATTTGCATTTCTCTTTCGATCATATTCTGCCTTTTTACGTCTTGCTTCTGCATCTCTCTTTGCCCTCTCAGTGGCAGTTAAGTATAGCTTTGGTGGCATTTGTGTTCTCTATGGTTGGTCTATGAAAATAAGCATGTTTTACCCATTTCGACTAGTTGTTTTTTTTAGGTGTTTGTTGGTTTTCACAAAGCTACCACAGTGCTAAAAATCAGGTTCACTAAACTAAATGTGGATGCTGGCATCTTGGTATGAAACCAGGAAACACAGATTGCAGCGGTTTATGAAGTACTAGTATACAACCTGTCAAAATGACGAGAAAGTTTTTTATTTATCGTTTTAAAACTCATGTTGCTTCGCAACATTCGTTACAGGTATTTATTAATTTAACCATATTGCTTCGCAATATTCGTTACAATTTGAGGTAGCTGTCCTAAGACAGGCTGCTTTTTTTTTCTTGGTCGTTTTCTGTCATCCTTCTTTGAGTGAAAGAAAGGTGTGATCAGAATAGATAAAGAGTGATCCTTATCTTTTCCCCTACACCACATGTGGTGCAGAGAGGATAAAAAGCGACCCTTTTACATTCTCAAAGCGCAAACATATTCAAAGCATACCAAATCGTTACACACACTTAGAGAATTATTGTAAGGATTTATTAGCTACCCTAGTAGTTGGCCCTTCCTACAGAACAGGAAGTGTGTTATTATGGAAAGTGAGCAATAATGTGGGCACCTGCGTATTCTTACCAACTAACACCATTACAATGGGTGGGACTAAAGCATACATAAGATGGGCACGATGGACAGGGCTAAAGCATCTGCCATACGTCACAGAGCTAGTCTATTATTATTATTAAGAATTACATATGATATTGAAAATGTGCCTGCATGTTAGCACCATCAGTGGCAGATTGAAAACCGATTTAAGAAAGGGTGATCACTCTAAATTTCATGACAAATAGGTCTAAACATACGCTGCAGGCCTAATGTCAGTGTGTACCATGTAATGAGTGTACTCATGGTATTTAAAAACAAAAACTATCAAAAGAAAGATAATTTCGTGGAGCTAAACTGGTATGTTTTACTTTTTCCAATTTTTCGAATGTTTAAATTATAAACCCTGTTTTAAACGAAACGTTAAAAAACGTCACATGTGAATGGTCCATGATGTCACAGTGATGAATCCTACTGACGTCATCACATGCTCTTAAGTGAATAAGAGTTTTGAGTTTCCAGGCTTGCCTTTTGACTGTTAAAGAATCCCATCAAGTTTGATGGGTTTTATGCTAGTTGTAAAAAATTATGGCCATGTTCACTCTTGCACGCTTTTAGCGCGAAAACCGTCCAAAAAGGTCAATAACCCTTGTAAGTTATGATGGTTTTCGCGCTAAAAACCATCTTAAGTAAATTCAGCCTATGTTTTGTACACAAATTTTCTAAAACAATGATGTACTCATTAATAAACATGTATATCATAATGATAAAAATAGATATAATGTTTCGTAATCATGTCAATAATTTGAACATCCGGGGTTTTCTATCATCGTGAACAGTGTAGTTTTCAGCTGCTTGTCGATCATGTAATAAAGGTACAAACCAATGTACTTGAACTTGGGACATCACACCATAAAACCTTAGTAACAATCACGGATCATTACGTACGAGCAAAATAAACACCCGACATCATGTTTCTATATAAACAGAAGTACAAAATTCCACCAATCCCATTCTCCAACCCAACATGGCACGAATCGTCATAAGTTGAACTGCTATCGCCACAAAATTTTGTGATGTCCATTGAGTGAAACGCGAGCGCCTCACGCTCGTCGAACTTGGACACTTAAGTCGTCGAAAGGTTCGAATGTGTACTGATTATAATGATTTGTTTACAACTTACTCGTAACTGTGTCAGCAAAGCGTGTAAATCCACAACGAAAACAACGTCTTCGTCTTCTTGTTGTCCATTTGTGACGATTCTGACGATGACGAAGCAAGCGTTCGTTTGGCTGTTTTACGCATCACGTGATTGCCGCTGACCAATAGGAATGGGCGTTCCAATGACGTCGGGTCGTTCCCATCGCCTGCTTTGCTCTAGTTTGCACGCGATTAAAAGACACAAAATAAAACGTTTTGTTAACAAAACGATGTGTCCAAACACCGTTTATTGTATTTTGATTAATAATATGGCAACTAAAGCTTTCGTTCAATGTTTTTAAACGTTCACATAATTTATTTAGGATTAATAATTTAAAATAGTTTTAATCAGCAAATTTTTAGTAACTGAGTAAATTGAACATCATAATTTTGATACTAAACAGTATTATCAACATAAACACACGACACGGGTGGTTTCAAAACAAACGTTCTGTTTGAACTCGACGTGAATCACGTGACTCATCTCGACCAATCAAGACGGATATTTTTAGTTTGCTCAATTTCATTTTACGTCATAAGCAATTTCATCACAATTTACGTCATTTCTTGCAATTTCGAGGATTCAAGTTATTACATACCATAAATTTGTTAAATTTTAATCGATTATTCCACGTTAATTCTAGTGAACTATTTATAACAAGTTTGTTTGTTAAAATTCGTTTAGTTATTAGTTATATTTTATCTGCCATTTGATGTAAAAAAAAATAATAAACCAAAAAATAAAAACATAACAATGGTTAATCATAATCATTAAAAATAACTAATTTGTCACAAGTTACTGTATTTTGTTCAAACAAAAAACAAACATGAAAATCAAGCTCCTTCATAATAAACACCCTTGCATAGAGGCTAAATTGGTTTGGCGTGGTGGCGGTTGTACACCTAAAGAAAAAATGCGCGGGAAATTCAAACATTGTTTTTATGGATTCGCTGTCGAGATATTAAATTGCAAAAATAAAAATATTTATTTGAAAAATCATAAATCAATGAATACTATATATAACTAGTAGTAAATCCTGTGATAGGTACGGTAACCATGTGGCGTCTAGACGAAAAATCCTCATTTAGACAGCAACATTTGTTCATTGTTTAGACTGATTTTGCCAAACAAATTCCAAGATGATATGGATAATAATATATAATAATTATCCAGATCTGTACGTCACTCCCCAAGAATAGATTTCGTTTACAAAACAATGAATGTTGCAAAGCAACATGAGTCTAAACACAGGGTTTAGACTCATGTCAACTACACCCCACGTGGTCATCATAATCTAAAATAAAAAAAAAAAAAACATTGCATTCTTTGTCACAAAGGTTTGTAAAACATAACTTATACTATACAAATGAAATGCATACAAAGAACAACGTGGGTGAACCAATTAATGTGCAATACTCGACTTTTGCAAAAATTTGCAAAATCAATTTGTATGGAAAACAAAAGTTCCATTCATTACAAATTTATTATTATAAAGCAAGCAGAATTATTACACCACTTCCGCAATGACTGAATTTTACAACACCCCACCATCGTCACTTGGCGTCAGCATCCCCGTAGCAGTCCAAGATCGGAGGCGTTGCTTTGTCACCATCTTCTTCAACACAATCGTCATCATCATCGTTGCAACTGGTCAACACGGGTCCCTCTTTCACCAACACATCCGGCGACACGGTTTTCTCTTTCTCCAACACACTGGGCAACGAATCCGCATTGCTTTCGCCATTGTCATTGCTCTCGTCCATCCTGTCGTCGTTGTCGTCGTCGCCGCTGTGACTCGCCGACGAAGAAACGTTTCCCGTCTCTTCCGTCGTCTCGTCTTTCACGCTCTGGTGCGATGCAGTTTCCTTCGTCCGCATGCGTTTCCTGTGAGTCCATCGTCTGTTTTTCCTCGGCGTTTTCCGAGACACCGTCGCGTCCTTTGTCAGCGACGCTTGATCGCCGACCATAGCGTCCGGAAGCACTTCCGGTGAAGTGGGCTCCACTTCGCTGTTGGCCTCCTCAGCGCTGTCCGTCGAACTGTTGATAAGGTTCGGCGAAACGGAGACGGTCATTGTCTCATCCTTTTCGCCGTCCAAGACGACATCGTCGGCTTCTTTCTCCGCCTCGCTTCCTTGACGAAGTTTGCTGACGTTTGCATCGTCGCCACCAGTCTTGGAATCGTCCGTCGGATTCTGGTCGGGTCGGCGCATCAAACCCAGGATGTTCAGCATGTTGGGGTTTTCATCTGCAACACATTTACGGCTTTAATACGACGATTCATAGCGAAAGCTTTCAATTTGCATAGTTATTGATGTTACCTTGCTGTTCCTCCATAGTTTCAATTGGGGGAACGTCCACTTTCCCGTCCCACTCTTGCAACGGTGAATTGGAAACCGTTGCCTCGGATGGACCGTTGTCGTCGTCGTCATCCGACATGTACAAATATTGCACTGTTGCCATTAGAGCAGCTTTTGACGACGGGTAACAAGACCTTTTCTTGCATTGAACCAAATGGTACGCTGCAAAGAAAATTCATTGGCTTATAATACGAGCGTGGACGAAGTTTCAATGTATGCAAGAAGTCACTTCATAATTCACCAAGAGAGATTAAAGACTTTTCACAACTACTTATCTCAAAATGCTCATCTTAAACAAGTACATCAAAAATGTTTTTTTAAGCATACTCTTTATACACTGGAATATAATGTCCGCCGTATCAATTTTTAATTGAAAGCATAAGGGCAGTGACACTCGTGAGACTAAGACCTGGAAACCTCATTCATCAAAATCCATCGAGCCATTTACAGAAGACCCTGTAGGAGGGTCTACTAAAGAATAATTGATATACAGCAGGTAGCGTCCGCCACATTGATATTCACAGACGCCGTATAGCCAATGTCACTCGATAAACTAAGACGAATCCATAGACACCTCGTTCATCAAAATCCGCCGAGTCGTCTTGTTTTCGTATATATATGTAGAAACTCACAACTCACTCACAAGTGAAGCTAATATGAAAAAACTAAAACACGCAATTACAGGTACTACACACCCATGAGATTCCCTCGTTGATAGGCTTTGAATCCGCAAACGCAATACATCGTCTGAGGAAGATACACGGGCCACAGGCAGTCTTCTTTGCGGCTAGCGTCGGAATGTCGCGATATCATGTGATTGGTGTAGGCTTTTCTGCAAAACGTCGCATAATTGCATTTCGAGCAACTGATGTATCCTCTGAAAGCATTGAAAACGTTAAGCATCAGTTCTCAACCGTCTTAATGCAGGGATCGGAAAAAAAAGCAAACAATAATGCTGAACAAAAATAAACAAACAAACAAACAGATTGTTGACGTTAAACTTACAGGAAATGTCCAAGACCTTTCATTTTGGTTTTGCACTCCAAACAGCGTAGACCTTCCAGAAGTTTGGGTTCCGTCTGAACAGTCGTTTCCGTCCTCCTGCTCTGAGGGGAAGCGGTTTTGAAAATGGAATGGCCACGATACGCCCGCATTCGTTCCAGGGCCAACCGGTCTTTTGTCGGCACGTCCATGTAGATTGATTTCGACTCCTCGACGACAAATTTTCTCAAGCCTAGGCGCAATAAAGTGTCAAAAAAAATTATTAAACACTTTTCACCAAAAAGTGAACTTCGGAGCGAAAAACGATGAAAAAAAAAAGCGTTTGCTCACTTCTGTCGTCTTTGAACGAAACGTGGTCACGCTGATGGTGCTGCTTGACGTCGAGCTTGGTGAAGAACATGAGGCAACACGCGGGGCACTTGTGCATCAAGCTCTTCGCCTGGTGTCTGAACACGTGCATCCAGAACGCACTGGTGATTCCGTGGTTTTGAACGGTGGAAAATTTGATGTTGAACACTTGCAAGCAGTAATGGCACTGGACGTACGGCGTTCCCGTATGTTCCTGCAAACAACCGAAACCACAACAAACACCTTTAACGCCGCTAACGTTAAAATCTCAAACTCGTGAACCCGGATGAAAAAGTTGAAAACTCACCCAATGGAAATGTTCTATGATGAGATGATACATGGAACTTCGGTAGTTGCAAACTTTGCAAACGTAAGGCATTTCGGAGGCCGAGTGCATCATGTACATGTGCTTGACGAGGAGATTGTTGTCTTTGAACGCATGGTCGCAAATGCGACACATAAGCGACGTCGAGTCTTTGGAATGAACCTTCACCGACAACAAAATTCATACACCGTGTCACTTTTTTATATTTTATTTTTAATCGACGTTGTTAAGTTGACGATGTTGATGAAAAAACACTTACCGCCTCGACGTGGCATTGCATGCTGTACGGCGTTTCGAATTCTCGGAAACAATGTTTGCAGTGCGTCAAGTCGCTCAAGTCCAGATTCATCTGTTTGTTGCTCTCAATGTGCGCGTGCATGTGTCGCATCAACTTGATGTTGTTGTCAAACAGTTTGTTGCATGGATAACACTACCAAGTCATGAAATGATGATCAATGCATTAAAAAAAGTTTGCATGTTCTTTACGATGGAGTTATTAGTCCACTTGTGAGCGCTTACAGCTCCAAAGTGAACGTCTCGAACAAAATATGAAAGAAAAGGCACATGCTCAAAAAAAAAAACAAAAATAATAAAATAACAACAATTCATGGTTCATTGACCGACTCACCCTGAACCTCGCCTGGACTCCACTTTTGGGGTTTCCGACGGTTTTCGGAACGTCGACATTCCCCTCCAGCCAACCGTAATAATAGTCGTCCAAAAGGACGCGTTTCTTCTCGATTGGC
Source organism: Cryptops parisi (assembly GCA_034695005.1). NCBI lineage: Eukaryota > Metazoa > Arthropoda > Chilopoda > Scolopendromorpha > Cryptopidae > Cryptops > Cryptops parisi. The sequence continues at coordinate 664 of JAQIWH010002381.1, read as the reverse complement.
TGCTCCACTATCTCAATCTCGTTCGGTGCCGCCACCGTGGAAGGCGCAACCGCTGAAGGAACTGACGGGATTGGGATCTCGGGTTTCTTTTTGACGACGTTGTTCAAAGCCGTGATGATTGGAATGTGAACGGGCTCGTTAGGCACCACAGTCAAACCTAATCCTGTAATTTCAAAACAACAACAACATGTAATAACAAAACAATATGTATTACAGATAACTTGTTGATTTACGAATCAGTTTCGTTGTTCGTCACATTTTGTTTGTCGTATGGCTGGTTCACCCTCCCCCCCAAGCTTTTACTGTGTAATATTAGCATTAAAAAACCTTAGCAAAAACTAACATTACCAAAATAACAACGACGACGACAGGATAAAAACTAACAGACCAAAAACTCCTAACATTCACGCACAGTTTGAGTGCAAATATATTTCAAATACCATCACGATTACAAAGTTATAACCCAATCAAAAATTGATACCCCATGCAACACACCCTGTATATGATAAATAAGTAACACAATAAACAATCCCTCTAATTAATAAAACGCTTGAAATGTCACTCACTCTCTCCGTCTCCTATGCGCCAGCGCCACCAGTAAGTTAGTGGTGGCCGCTTGCTCAACTTCGTTATCTGTGCTACTCTACCATCGCTGTAACGCGAG
>JAQIWH010002380.1:0-24968 GCA_034695005.1 Cryptops parisi | reverse complement strand
GAAAATTGCTATTATGCTATGAGTACTTCTTATTGTTATGTTACGTAGACTGACAGAATTATAATATTAAATTAAAAGTATGAAATAAGCTATATGAATAGGATACACACTTTTGGAATTCGGAGTGCACACTGTGTGTAAAAAAACACGCTTAGAATAACGCCTGTCGTGTTGTGTTTATTTGTTTACAGTATAGATTAAATTACGTGTTTTAAAATCATTGTTGTCTGTTTTAATTTTCAAATCTTATTTTGTGCTTTTTTTTTTTTGTTTCACTGACGAAAAATGAACTAGTTTAAAACTGAACCTGTGGAACTTGTACGACAGTGTTTGGCGATTGCAATTTTTATTTTATTATTTATGGAATTTTTTATTGGATTTTTTTATGGAACCATAAAATCGAACACATGCATGATTGTGGTCGTGAAAATGTATTAATGTTGTCATTTGTTTTTACTTTGTTTGTCCAGGGTTGTTCATCTCCTCTGGTAGTGAAATTTGCGGACACACAAAAAGAAAAAGACCAAAAACGGTTACAACAAATGGGGGCTAATATATGGAACGTAGCTGGTTTGGGTGCTCTGAATCCCCAGTATCTTGCAGTAAGCTAATATTTTCAAAGTGTTTTTTTTTTCCTTTAATTTTTATTTTTTATGATTTGGTTCTTTTTATTATAAAACAAATTTTTGCAAAAGGGCACATTTTTTTAAAACTCATCTCAAGATTTGATGTGCCTGTTGAATTTCGTATAACTCTTTAATATTGATGCATTTTAAGAATTTCTAATGGTTATGAAAAATTATATGCATTATGGATTAGGATTTTTCTTGAAAATGTCTACATTTTAAGCTTTTAACATTGGCAAATTTGAAACTTGAAATTTAATTTTGCTTTTCTTATTTTAGCTACTACAACAAGCTGCTGGTAATATGGGAACTTTCAACAACATTCCTCAGCAGATAACAAGTATGAATGTTTTACTATATAATACTATCTGAAATATTGTTATAATTGAATTATCATCAGACGGGGGAAGTTCCATTTGTGCATTTGAGGAACATTCAAATCATACCAAACTGTGTGTTTATCATATTGAGTTGATTTACAATAATTTCATACGTAATTGCTGGTCGTGCTGTGGTATTCTTTATTATTATAATTATAATTCTAGAACTGAAAATATTTTGTTTTCGTTAACTACTAGATTACATATAGTATAGTAAAGTAATGTAGTGGTACTGTTTAATGATAACAGGTATGATCAGCAAGTTTTAGTTTTCTAGATAAATGAACTTTGTTGAATTTTAAGTATAATATATCTTTTTGTTTGTGTTTTTCTAGCAGGTGTGAATACACTGGGAATGCAACAGTTGGCTGCCCTTGCTGCTGCCCAAGCAGCTGCTACGAATACAGCTACACCAGGTTCATTTAAAATTTATTCATAGTGCACTAAATTAATTATTTTTGGCTCTTAGCAGCTTAATTAACAGGTTTTAGCTTCTAAATGTTCAACATCGCTGTCACATAATTACCAATCCCACTCAAATTAACGTGTACGACCAAAAGAAAGCATTTTTGAAATTGACTGATGTCATTATTTAGCTGAACACTGTTTTTGAAGGGATACATAACTTAGAATTGGGTACAATGTAAAATTACTGGATTTTTTTTATCTGCACGTGCATCATACTGGCAACTTCACAAAATACATTTCTAATAAGCTAAGTTTAAACCAAGCTTAAAACTTTAAGCTTAACTAAAACACCTCACCCTGTTATTGGTGATGTACAGTATATTATTACTATACGTATTAGTAATGGATATGGAGTTTTAAGTTGAATGAAGTTGGATCAAATTGCATGAGTAATGCTTAAAACATTCCGATGCTAATACAGGCAGTCCGTATTTGTATTTCCTATATACAATTTTACTATTATGCAATTTTGTTGATAGTGCACAAGTAGCTGAACTGCTGCTATATTGCACTCATTTCACAATACTTTGTGATTCATGCTGGAATTATTGGCTGTATATTTTTAATTTCATGGGAATTTAGATATATGTGAATTTCGATTTACATGTATAAATTTGCAGTCTGACACTATGGGGGCAGGTTTTCTCTCGGGGTTCTCCTGTTTTTTCCTGCATCATAAAACCCTATTCCATAGGCCTCATCCTCACCATCATTTCTGTATTTCCTGATTCAGTAAGGGCCAAATGACACAACCAGTCGGTGCTCTCGTTAAACTCGAAGTACCTACCTTCCTGTATAAATTGCAGATCTTAACCCTTCCATAAACCAAGAACTACCTGTATTAGTATGAAATTGTTAACATCAATTTTCAATCACGAGAATTTATCATAACTAGCCGAGGAAACCATTGTTGATGGTAAATGGTGATGATAATCATTATATGTTTAGGTGAAAATCACAACTTTTAAATCTTAAGGGTGTTCATAAATTTCAGTGTATAATATTGGCAGTATGCTGGTTGAGTAATTTGTCTTGTTATGCTTGTCAAAATTTGTTTAACGTACCGTATGGAATTTTATGTTATCAAAAGTGATATACGTCAACGTTGGTCCATGTTCAATTATACCTGTCATTACTAACTATTGTAGTTATCTTGTTATTACAAAAAAGAAATCGAATATTTGTTACTCTTAGACGATCAAATTGCTCGGTAATCTATTGTTTTTGTCATTTTCGCTTTTAAATTATATAAGTTAAATACAGTTTTGCTTCCAGGAGAATTTTATTTCTATTACTTGTCAGTCTCACTCTTTAATTGCAAGGAATAATGTCTTATTAGGTTTACAAGGAATCCGAAGTACAGCTCCACAAAGTGTGCCCACTGCAAAGAGTAACTCAACAGGTAAATACTACTAGAACGGCTAGTCATCAACCAACCAATAAACACATTTTGAATAAATGACTACTGATTTATGACATTCAATTTAAACGATTTTTTTAACCCTACTTCCAAATACATTGTTAGATTCAATTGGCTGCTATGGTTTTCCATCGAAATTATTTTCCAAAGTCTTTGACAATTAAAAGAAATGTTTGAGAGTTTTATGTGTCAATAACTTTGATGATGGCGACTAACAATAGTTTATAAGTGTCAATAGTACATAAAAGTATCAAAAGGGATACTTTGTGATGTAATAGGCCTAATTAATACAAGTATTTCATCATTGGTGGTAAAATGTGCTAGCTGTTCTAGCTGTTGGGTAGTACCTTACTCGTTTTTCTTGCTGGTTTTTATTTATTTGAGGTTGAGTTTGGAAGTGCACATAGGTTAACCTTTCTTTTATTTTGTTTAATTCTTGCTTTCGTACAAGATTTGAACTCCAAACTATCATCTTCTCTGTCTGCTATAATATTTTTCAGCATGGGTGAAGCAGATTAAACTGAACCTCACTCATGGAACTTAGTTTATATTGATTTTGTCTAAGAGTAACAGTTTATTTTCTCCTTCCTGGTGTGTTTTAAATGTTATTTTTTGTTTATTTTATGTGTACTAATGTTTTTCTTAACAAAATTACATGCTTATTTTTTGCTTACTTTCAATATGTCAGTTTTATTTTTATTTTTCAATTTGTGTTAGACTTCTCATCTATCCAGAAGATTTCAATTATTGAATAGTAATTCACAGCTTACGACAATTCTTACATGAGCAGTTTTCAACATGTTCAAAGCCAATATTTTTGCATTTACGTTTAAGATGCTTTCCTTATGTACAGTGTATTGATATTGATCCAAAATCTGTTTAAAAAGTGTATAATTAGGCACTAAAAAGGAAAGGTAATTTTGAAACCAAAACAAGAAAGAATACTTTTTGCCTCAGCTTGAGATCGAATCTGATACATCTGATATAGCCTTAAGAACTGTTACCATTTGAGCTACTTCTTGATGGTGCTAGAACATATCAAATGTTGCTGGTTCTATCTTAGCAACAAATTTTTTTATTGATTTGTTTTCAAATTTCTTACTTTTGAGGTGTTATCAGTTTTTGCTTTGAAATGCATTCAGATTGGTGTCAAAAAGTGGTGAATTCGAGAGACAATGGAGAAATAATTTGTGTCGTCCTTTATTGATTTGATTTTCCAATCAAATCCTATTAGTAGAACCTATTTAGCTGCATAGTTGCTGGAAAAAAATAAGCTTTAGTAGATAGTTTTTCTTCTAGTAAGCTGAACAAGTAACTATTGTTAGTGCTAGAAAATGATGATATTATTTTGGTTTTTGTGTGTGCTGGTTTGTTATTTTTTAAATAGTACTTTATTGCCAGACTAATGTTACATTTGCTTTGAGTACCTGCGAAAACTTTTTAAGTTATAGTTATAGTTCGTATTGTATCTTTATCCAAAAGCTGGTGCTGCCATTTATACATATTTAATTTGCTGATTTTGTCATTTTAGAACTGAACACAGCCAATCTTCAAGGATTAGCGGCCCTTGCCAATATTGCTGCAGCTAATCCAGGTATTATAGATTTTGTTAGTTTTAACATAGTTCGTTTTTTAAAGTCTATTCTGCACACAATTTTTGTAACTTGATTGGATGGAAGTACAGTGGGTATTAAAATTAGGACACTGGAACTATAATAGAACTGGAACTATTATAGAACATTTCGGACTAATTAAATGGTTATGAAAATTATAAAAAAAACATTTGTACATACAGTACAAATGGGATTGTGTTAAACCACAGTGAACTAACTTAGCTTTTCGGTTCCTGAGTTAATGCATGAAATAAAGGCCACTAAGTCATGATCTAGATATAGACTGCCATATAACAAGTCTTTGAAAGTTGGTGCACTTCTCAAAACCAAATAACCACCTACAGTACGGTTCTTATGTAGACATGACCAAGAATTATATTGCTAGACCAATTAGAGTTATACAGCACTGTGAACCGATTAGAATATTATGCAACTCTCTGGACAAAACTTACGTACTCACATTTAAGTACATCTGGACAAACCATTGTACACTCTTTTTCTAAAATTACAGTTTTTTTGTTTTACTTAGTACTGTATAGTTTAAGACGGTCCAAATGTTCTTTAGTATTTTGTCTCAAATGAGTTGCTGCCTAATTAGTTGTAAGCCACTGTATTTACTTCTAGGACAGCCACAGTTGAATATGACATTAGATTGAAAACTATGGAAAATGCATCAAATTGACAGTGAATGTGACATTCAATAACTTAGAAATTCTGATTTTATTCTATACTACTATGCCATGGATGTGCAGTAGTTTTGTATTATTTTACAGAGATAATATCGAACTATAAAATTGAGTGATTTGTTTTGTAAAGCATTTGCCGTAGAGCAGTGGTCTTCAAACTTCTAGCACCCATGGAACCCTAAGATTGCAATGATCTTTGGTTAGAACCCTACCAGGGGGGGGGGTAATTTATTTATTTTTAATTTTATGCTAAAATGCTTTAAAATTAAAATGTAGTTATTTACGATTGAAATTGGTGTTTATCATCAAAATTGATATTTTATAACTGACTATATTTATTTTTTTATATTTGTTTTGTTTATATTTTTAAGTATTACAGAAATATGTAAGAGTATAAATTTTAATGTAAAGTATTATTGGATGCAATCTTGGGTTATGAAGAAGTATATTATTTTACAACAGTTTAAATTCAATACTGAAGTACAGTTGAGCATGATGAGTCAATTGAGTATAATTGTACTGGTAAAAAACAAAAATTTCATATTACACAAAAAAAGCTGCAGAACCTTGGGGTTCCATGGAACCCAGTATGAATGCCACTGCCATAGAGTCATATATGGTTAATAATATGTTGTGTTCCATTAATATTTTAATATCCCCCTGCTATTTATTGATACTTTGTAAGTGATCTATGGATGGTTTGTGTTAAAATGTTGTTACTTGTGTTTTGTGTTGTTACTTGTGTTTTAGATGATGTTTGCTACTAGAATTGACAAGCGATGGTTTTTGTGCTTAAACATTTTGCTTGTAAATTTATCATGTTTTTAACCCATGCTTGTTTATGTGAAAACCATGTTAACAATCAGCTGAGATGGTCTTTTGAATGCTAATGTGTGGATTACATAATCTCCTATAACAATTTTGTTGCAGGTCTTAATACAATGAGTATGCAAAACTTAGCTGCTCTTGCAGCTGCCACTTCCAACAACACCAACACTCTTGGTGGACTATCATCTTCACCTGGTATGTGCATTTGTGTGTCAACACAAACTTGTGTAACTTGTTTTTAGTGAGCTGGTTCAATTATTTTTTGTCTTTATGGAATGTTGCTATAATGGTATGTGAACTGTGTTATGTTGCATGCGTGTAGATTCGAATTGTAAAAGCTAACCTAAGATAAGGTTTATAATCAAATTTAAACCATTCTAACTGATCAAGTAAATATGTTAGACAATTGGAAAATGTGTGAATGAAAATATATAAGATTTATATATATATATAATTTGAAAGAAAATATATATAATTTACATTATTGGCTATATGGGTGCTTTTGTTGTTGCTATCCCATTTCTATTTTCAAATTACATGTCACAAATTTTAATGCATAGACTGGATGAAAATTTGAGACATTATAAACTTTAGTCTATGAACTTCAGTATATGTGTGATTATAATTGTTTGCTGTTATACTAACATTTGTGGTGAACCTGCATGATACTTGCAAAAAATAACTCGATATGTTTATAACTATTGTTTGTCAATGTTCTGTGGTTCTTCCTCTTTCGTTTATAGGCTCTGGTACTTCCAGCACAAATTTAGCCACTTCAGGTTGGTTACTAGACCTCTTTACTCATGTTTTCCTTCACTGTTTGCTTCTTCAGAAATCATGTGAACAGTATAAAATAACAACAATAGTGTTCCCCAATACTAGTGATCTATTAAAAAGGCAATGCTTGAACTGAACGTTATTTTAGGCTAGCTAAATGTTTTGCTGTAGATTTTTTTGTTGAATGATTAGTTTGAAGTTGATAAAGATACATGACTATGAACATTCAATGATAATTTTTTTTGGTGAATTGCTGTTTCTTTCGTTAGTTTACTTTGAAACTACATAGTATATATTATTACTCCATGTCAGTTTAGTTTGAAACTCCAAAGTGTGTATAGGTATACAAAAACTTTAATTAATGTCAAATAGAAATAAGGACAATGTCAAATAAAAATAAGGAGCTGGAATTTTCTGCACTGCGAACCTGCCATGACCCATGAGTGTTTAATGGTGTTACTTATATGGTTTGTATAATATAGCAAAGGATACAGCTTGTATTTAGAGAAAATGAAGATTTTATTTTTTCACTTTTTTCTGTCAATGTTTGGGCTGTCTTTTCTGTTTGATGCTTATTTTATTATGCATGTTCTAACTAAATTAATACTTTCATAACATGTCTGTATTGAGTTTTCAATAACTGATCTTGTAAAATTGGAATCATTAAGCATTATCTATGCAGGTTTATAGCAATTTTGTTCTTGTATTATGAGAAAAATTATGAAAATTTGTAATTTTATTTTGTTTATTTTGTTTGTTTTTTTAGCATTACCAGGATTAGCCTCAGCTGCAGGTGAGAGAATAGTTTTATTTGTATAGTTTTCTCAAAACTATACGAATTATTTTCAGATCTGGGAGCAATACAATCTAGTTTTGGTTGATTACGTTTACATTTTATTGATTCATTTTTATTTTTTCAAAGGTGCAGAAGAAATTTTCAACATGTTGAAATTGAATCGGTCTTCTAGTGAGTATCGTAGTAATTTTATTCCTGCCTGTTCTTACTTGTAGACATAAGAAAAATATTTGGTTTGAGTAGTCGGTGACTTTTATGAAAGTAGTTTGTTTTGTTTTTTAATAATTTATTCATATTTATTTATTTTTAATGCAAATTAAATCCTACGTTATGGAAAAGTGAATTTTCTTCAATGTTTTTCTCCAATTCGAATTAGTGTTAGAATGTTTTTGGGTGTTAAGAATTTTTTATTTCAGGGAAGCAATGTACACTTAAATCAAGCAACAGATATGAATTGTTGACAATTATAGGCAAGTCACCTACTGTTCATTTAAGCCAAAACTGCTTTACATACATATTGTTGCTAGATAACTTTTATAAAACACGGGTTACTTATTTATGTGATATTTTAATGCTTACGTTATATGTTTTTATATGTGATAGAATACTTTTGCTCAACTCTTCATGAATTGTGTTTGTTAACAATGCTTTTCGTGTTCCAATGGCATGAGAACAATTTTTGCTCTGTAACGTGTGCCTTTGTCATGTTCAGATTATCAAATGTGTGAGACTGATGGGGCATGCTTGCCCCCTCTAGGTGGTCTCTCCGTTCCAACATCAACTACAGGCCAAACGCTGAGTGGAATGGCACCTGCTGTTAGCACTGTTGCCCTGGGTGTTACACCTTCTAATCTAGCAGCTGCTTCTGCTATATCAAATATGAGTTCAGTGAATGGAATAGGTTCTGGATTGGCAACCAACGGTCCCAGTCTTGAAGCGCTTACGCAAGCATACTCAGGCATTCAACAGTACGCAGGTAAGAAAATTAATGGGTTAGGATTAGTAAAGAAACGTTTCTGAGCATTAACTTCCTTTTGGAAGGTTACTGTATTTCTATTCCTGAATACTACATATCATATATCTCACTATATCAATTAGAATTTACCACAAGATTCAAGATTTTCTATGTAGTTAGATTCTGTAACACGCTACAGTTTGGTTAAAATATTCAAAGCATTTAAAAGCAAACACCATAAACTAATTCCTGTCTTTAGTAAAACACTTCCAGCTAATGATATTTTTAGTTTCATGAAGCTTAGGATAAAGTTTCAACGATTCGAAGGGCCTGGTGTAAAAGGGTGTTAAGTAACATTGTTCCAATTTTGAGGAAATTGTATTTAAAGATCTGAACTTGCATTGCTGTTTGCAAGCTGTTTCACACTTCTTGCACTATCATCTTTGCATATGTTGTTGTTTTGCTTAAAATTACGAGTTCTGAAAGTAGACTTGCACCTAACTCATTCGAAAATGTGTCTAGAACATTTTTAACAAAAATGTCATGTCACCTAACACCCTTTTACACCAGGCCCTTCAATTATCATGGTGTATGTGTAAATTCATTTTTGTTTGTTTGTTTGTTGGTAATTGTAGCAGCTTTTCCAAACGCCTTCACACAAACAGCGTTACAACAATCTTCGTCACCTGCAGGAAAACAGATTGAAGGTATGCAAGTTACCCCTTGTTACACAAATATTGATTTGATGTTATAAAATATTTTCAATTTTATTGAAAAATATTTTGTACTTCAAATTTGTCAGCTTTGTACAACAAATATTGAACTAGGACAACCCAACAGCTTTTCACTGAACCCAAATAGTTGCATGATGCAACACATCTGATTGATGCCTGGCATATCACAAGACTTTATTATTGCTCGACATTAAATTAAAATGACCACACCTATAAGCTCATGTTAATAGAAGCAATGAGTTTAAACGGTACTTTATTTTGGTACCTTATTATTTCATGTAGATAACCACAAGCCAAGAAAACCAAATTTAGTATAACAAGTCTGAACAGCTAATTTTATTAAAAGCTAGTGTATGATACTTAAGGTTTTAATCAACATGCCTTCATTATTTGTGTCAAAGATCGATAAAATTGAGGTCTCTAATACACGAAGTTTGCTTTCTTTGTATGATGATTGTAGCTTTCTCACGTTTAGGCCCAGAAGGTGCAAACCTTTTCATTTACCATCTTCCTCAAGAATTTGGTGACAATGATCTTGCCCAGACATTCATCCCATTTGGCAATGTCATCTCTGCAAAAGTTTTCATAGACAAACAAACCAACTTAAGCAAGTGTTTTGGTGAGTATGGTTCTTGATCATTTAACAATTTTATTGTAATGATGGTTGGTTAGCAATGCAGTGGCATCACTACGGTGTTACCCAGTGGGGGCGAGTGCTTTTTTGTTAGTGTCACCCAGTGGTGGTGATCCATGCCAGTGGTGGTAATCCATCGTGTCACGCCATCCCCAGGATGTTAACCCTTTTGTCTGCAACTATAAAGATGTTATTTAAATCGTCCTGCACTAATGTGCATTCGATAAACATGTATAACACTCCTTTGGTGATATCAGATATTCTGCTAGAATGTTATTAAATACGTTAGTGACAAATATACAGTTTACTTAATTGCATCACGTGATTTAATTACCGATTTACCATGAAATTAATTTAGTTTCTAAAGTGAACATCTTAGCTTTCGAGTATGACACAGCGAATAGCTACAGCTTTGTAATACTTTCCTGCCGAGCTCAGCGCATTGCTACAGCTTTTGAACGCTTTCCAGCATAACACCGTTTATAGCTACAGCTAACTAAATGATTACTAACGTGAATGTAAAGTATAAATAAAAATTTACGGCATAAAATTTTAGCCTTGTAGGTATACGTAGCCTTCTGTACATATAGCATTTCGTTTGATAATCATACTAGTTTTTGTGATCAAACAGGTTTTGTCAGTTACGATAACCCTGTCTCAGCTCAGGCAGCCATCCAATCTATGAACGGATTTCAGATTGGAATGAAGAGGCTCAAAGTTCAGCTCAAGCGATCCAAAGACAAGCCTTATTGATCCCTGTAAGTGCGATATATTTTTTTCAGTTTTCTTTTGTTTTATAATGTTGTAAAGATTTAAGTTTAGGATGTGTTTATAGATTCTTTCCTCCTAACTGGTGTCAATTGCCATGCATTTGCAATACTAAGGCTAGGACATTTTTTGATATGATGTCTTTTAAAGTTGAAAATGCTCTTGGTTTTGTTGTGGTTTTAGTTAATACTGATACTTTTTTTGTGGTTACTTACTTTACTTATTTGAGCCAAGTGTTGATGAACTTTGATTACGTTTTGTTTCCAATGATGGGCTCAATGAGTATTATGGATACATAAGTATGGTGATAAGATGAAAGCATAGACGTGTGTGAGAAGCTGCACTTGCTGAAAGAAAAGTTGCTGAAGCACCATGAGCTGCTATGCTTTATGATCACGAAATCATTACTGCACACACGCACTAAGGCTATCTCAATTTTTATTGTTTTCTAAGGAAAACAAAACTGTACAAGTGCAAGTTATTTCTTAATAGTTGTATTCGCAAAGGTAAGTGGTTTTGTTTTTATTCTGCAAATATTTTCTTGTTGTGAGATGCAGTAAGAAGGATAGTGGCTGTTATATAAAAATGATTAGCATTTTAGTAGTGTGCCTAATTAACATTAAAATTTGGTCGTCATTTCAGGTAAGTTAATGTAAGTCAAATTGTTGTTAGGCTTGTGATTTTATTCAAAAGGTTTGTTTTTTTATGTCCACTAACTAATACTCATAGTATTGATGATGATGATAAGTTTATTATCTAAATGTGAAAAATCACACGTTTTTCATATCTTGTAACAAGAACGAGTCAGGCTTATGTCAATCTTTTCCAAGACAAACATTTCACCATTTTAAGACAAACGAACAAACTTTATTTTACTAAATGCATGACATCACTGCATTCTTGATGGCATTCAATAATGTTTTAAAAGGTGAGCATCAAGAAACCAATGCTTAGCTGAGATAACTGATGATGCTTTGACACCAATCACTATTTTATTTATTTATTTTTGTTTTGGATGCCCAAAATCCTATAGTGTCAGTCCAATAAATAGCAAGTTAATTGTTGCTTAAAATGCATTAAAATGCATTGAAGTAAACCTCAGGGAATTGGTAGTAGGCTGTGAGTGATCAGAGTGTTGATTACTTTCTTAAGATTATAAGTTAGTGCTCATACTTTATTTTCCATTCGCCAAACGACAAGATTTGCACACATCATTGTTCCAGTTGAAGTGCAATTTTTCCTTTACTTTGAACACACACACACACAGAACAAGTTTAGCTTTACATCTAATTCTAAATAATTAATACTAACTGTACTCTGGAATGGCAGAAATTGATGTAAGTACAGTGCCTTCTTTTTGAAAGTTCTAAATTTGTGCATGCATTCTTTTGATTGCTTCATGCTCAACAGTATTGATTGCTTTTTGGTGTTCATATCTAACAAAGACCGGAATGCTTTACTCTCCATCTAAACTTTGTTAGATATTTAGACTTAATAAAAACTAGTAAGATTTAGTCTTGAGGGCAAGTACTATATGATATAAAGAAAGGCACTTACGATACCACAAGTGATTTTCGTCGCATATTCAGGTACTGTATGCTTTACTTAACCGATAATGTGGCAGAGCAGCAGAATCTGAGAGACATTCTTGTCTTCAAACCGTCCTTAATGTACGGATGTAAGAGTTACCGAACTCTTATAGTTGAGTTGAAAAGTGCTGTTGATTTCCCCTGGAAGTTTCACTTCATTTCTAATACGAGTGAAAAGATGCTAAGAGACACTTCAAAACTTTATTTTATTTTTTTTTATGAAACCCACTAAATTTATGCAGCACATAGCTCATATATTTAGTATCTTATTTTTTTTCCTACTGGCTTTTGTTAAATAGACCTGTAGGATTTTGCAAAATGAAGACGTTAAATAAAATTATTGAAATGTGTCATGGTGAAGTTTATTTTTTTTTATTTCACTTCCGACATTAAAGTTTATCATTTGATGAACAGTTTCCTTGGAGACGAAGAAATTGGTTGGTCGTTGCTACTGTTGTAGATTGTCGTCTTTTCTACTTATGTCATTTTTGTTGTTTTTTGTTTTTTTTAAAATTAGGAGAGTTGGTTTTTGAGATAAAGATTATGATTTTATTACTTATTTAGATTACAAGAGTCAGTGCAAGCATGCATTTTTGGTTTAAGGTTTCTGGAGTTACACGCGTACAGAACAATGCTTTGCCATCCTATCTCTCTCTATTTCTTTTACTACTGAAGCTGTTACCGTACCTCTGCTTTTGTTTTATAATTCTTATAATTTTTTTTTTTACCCTCGAGAACTGAAAGAGGCGCATTATTAATATTGTGGGAAACTGTTTTAATGGTCTGCAATTTCAGTTTGTTATTCAAATCGGTTTGTTATAAATCAAATTTGAATTCTCTGCATCACCAGCATCATATTCGTTGACAGCATCCATAAACATGTTCAGGGCTTCAGCAGAAGTTTTTTTACACGTGCAAATATGTAGTGCTATACGCACAGCAGTTTATAACAAAAATGAAACAGTGCGATGATGGGTTTGATAAATATACTGTGTAATGGGATGTTAAAAAAAAGGAGGTCTTATAAATCGTTATGATACTAGCTCAAAGCCCGTTTATCTGCAGGTTATTGTTGTGTTCCTGGTTTGTGTGAAAAAAAAAGAAGTTATTTTTTCTTCTAAAATCATGTGCCACTAAGTCCAGTGTAGTTTTAGTAGAAATAGCTTGATGGGCCTTTTTCCTCTCCACATAACAGTTGTCACTACTGCAAGAAAGTTGGTGGGCTTTTGCGTTCTTGTATTCTAATATTAATAGTTGGCATTTCAAGATAATCGAAAAAGTCATTGATTTAATTTCTCCATTTTAAGTCGGTGTTGGTTTTCATTTTTTATTATTTATTTTGTTATTTCTTTTTCTTTTTATTTTTTTTGCCTGCGCATAAATTGAGATGATTTTGCCAAGTGGCATTTGCAGTTGTAGTTGTAGGTGGGTAATCCTCTTCTTCATCTTTTGCTTCCCTTATTTTCCAACATGAGAGAGACAAGGGGACTCTTCTTGCGATGCCTTCTTGCAAGACGGAAAGGAGTGATACCTGTTACGTGGAGAACGAATGGTTCGTTATGATGGGACTTGCCAAGTTGTAGACAAGCTGAGATTATATTTTCAACTGGACATGGTCACTGGCCGGCCAGGAATTCAAGTATCGTACCGTTGACCTCTTCTAAGTGTTTCCACATTGTGTCTCGTTTCAAATCCAATGTTCTGTACGTTGTTACAGACAGTGTCGTCGTCGATGTCGCTTATTTCCCCTCACCTGTGGGTTTCTTTGCTTCTTTTTTTTTTTGCTCCTATTTCATTTGACTAACATGAGCTTGTTTGCAGAGTCCAGCATGGGAAGCCATGTCATCTGTTGTCTACCTTCGTCATCTGTTCTCGTCTTCGTCAACTGTGTATTGATGTGTGCTCTTCTTTTAGTCTCTTGTTTAGAGTGTTACTCCAGCTTGATAATAACGGATGAGCAAAGTGAATGATTTAATTAGAACAAAAATTAAATCATTTTCATTCTGCATTCATTCTTTTAAAACAAAAATTTGTCTAATTTTATCAAGTTTGCAGGGTTTAGTAATATTTTGAATGGAGTGAATTTGAGAACCTGATGTCTGTTGGCATGCAGTTATTTCTTTTACTTTGCTGTAAAAAATGTACTATGTCATGACCAAGTGTTGTTCTCAGGTAGTGTGTCTGTGTCCTCTGGTATGAGTGCAAGTAGGAATCAAAATGTTTGCTAAAGTGTGAAGTTTCTCACTTTGTCATTGGTTTCTCTCACTTTTTGGAGAATGTTTTGTCTTAGGATTTATTTTAGTTTACGTGATCGAATCTTGTTGAACCCAATGTTTTTTGTCAATCCTTATATGTAGCCGAATTTGCACTTATAATGGCGTTAATTTTCATTAAGGTTTCAACATTTGGCACGTTTTTTTATTTTTTCGATTTCTATTTATTTTTTTATTTTTTTATGTATACTGTATCTCACTTTGTCATTTTGTTTTCTGCTGCTGTGCCAGTTAGCTTTAAAGTTTTATTTTATTTTTTGTCTAATGTGCTTGATGCCAACACGTTTTCATAGTGCTCACATGGACATGGGTATTGACTTACCATTATTGTTTCAGTTGGAACATGTGGTCATAATATTAAGATCGAAATGTCAAGGATCACTTAATACGATTCAGAATGCCAACTTGTTGAAAATATTAACTAAGATGTAGCTATTTCGATTGAAATTGTCTACACGGTATTGGGCTACACTACAGGTGCTCAAGTTGTTGTCATTTTTAATTCATCATACATATATATTTTTATTTGCATGATTATATTGTTCAGTTTTAGTAATACAAGATATCAGCGTTTTAATTGGAAGTGTCTAGTCACTAGCACTTGATGAAGTACAGTAACAGTAGTATTAACTAGTATAACTATAAAAATTAACATTTTGGAAAGGTAACCAACCAATACAGATTTCAAAAATCAAGCATCGTAAGTTCATAACTTTGATAGTGCTTATGTTACAATGTTGGCAATTTGTCGACTCCAGTGCATGTAACGGTACCCAATGTTGGTGCTAACCATTTTGTTTGTGTCATGATTTTGTTGGCATTCTAGACTTCACACAGTACGGTCTGGTTCAACTAGTTGGTTTCTAGACCCGAATTATTAACTCGTCAGCATTCTGAATGACTTATGTTATGATCACATTACCCCCATGTATTTGGTTTTCTTAAGTTAGTGCCGACTACACTTGATTACTAAGTGATTGGTACTTTATCGGAATACACTTGCAAAACCAAAAAGAAAGACCTTATATTGCATGCTGCTGACGCTTGTATTTATTTTTTTCTTTTAATGTCTGTAACATCCCTGTTTTATTTTTATTGTTTAACATTATAGAGAACTTAGTATTTCTTTGCATTGGTAATGGTAATTTAATTTTATGGTTTCGATTTTTTAGTTTCATAGTCCATGTTTTAAGGTTGATTTTTTGCATCATCTACAAGCTTCATTGCGCATAATATTTTTATTTTTTCCTTTTTTTTTATTTTAACTACATTCCCCTTTGTTTTATCTTCTCTTTCCTAGATACCACTTGGCATACGTGGCGTTTGTTTATCACGTTACCGTGGCGTCCATGTAAACAAACACTGTCTCTTGACCCCTTGACCTACATGTCACGTGACGTCATGTCGTAAGTGTGAGCTGAAAATTTCTTAACTCAAATTCCCAATTTAACAGTCTCATATAAAAACCAAACGAAAAAGAAACTGCTGTTGCTGCTGCTGCTCTACTACTACTACTATTACTACTAAACTACTACTACTACTACTACTGCTACGACTACTACTACTATGGTGGAAGCCTCCTTCATTATACTGATTTTTTTTTTTTTTAGCTCTGTAGATTGTGTTTGAAGATTTATTTTGTCTTTTTAGTTGAAATGTCAAAAAAACAAAACGTTTCCCCATTAAAACAAATCAAACATTTGCCATTACCATTTTCTTCAGCTGTTTAACCAAACTGATTTTTTGTTGTTGTTTTCACATTGCAACTGGAAGTTGATTGTTTCTTGCTCATTGAACACTATATATATATATAAAAATGGTTTGCTTGTTTTTACTATAATTTTGTTCACAGTGGTGAGAGAATGTTTTGTGATTAACCAGCACTGTTCTGTTCTCAATGGTTTGCTGTTTCTTAATGTTTTCCTCCCCCAAAAAATCAGCTAGGCAGCTTTCTTTTTTTATATACAGTATATATAATTTTAGATATACAACATCTACAGTAATGAAAAGTTAGATATGTAATGTACTTACCTGGAGTTTTACTTTTTTGTTTAACTTGTTGTGTTATTTTTTTTTGTTTGTGTTGCATTATTTTTTAAAAAAAATCCATGACCCAAGGGAATTAATATTGTTTAATTTTGTGGATAAGCTGTTTCATTTTTGCAATTTTTTTTTGTCATTGGTTAGGCATTGTGCACATTTATATAGTATAATAGGTATTTCGTTTGTTTAACAGTCCTCGTTTGCATTACACCAAGTCATATGTGGGATTTTTTTTTATATAGATATACATATATAGACATAAAAAATTCATGATTTAGTATTAGAGACATCCACTTTCATATGGGATAACTGCAGTGTATTTCTTCGAATTCTGGAATGGGATTGAGAGTAGAAATTTTGGAATTACAAACGACTACTTAATTTTTGTTCTCCTATAATGTAAGAAATTTTCATATCCTGATTAATAACACTAGGCTGTGTACTTGGAACATTGAACATTGGTGCTTAGTGCCACGGAAGCTTGTCACGTGATGTAATTTCAGCAATCGTATGGCTTGATTGACATCATGTGACACTCTTCTGTGGTGCTGAACACTAACGTTGAGTGTCAAAGTACATAGTCCTTGTCAGATTGGTACAGTAACCGTTTCTACAACATTTTTGTTTCGACTAATGGTGTAGCTGCCATTTTGTTGCCAATGGTGAAGAAATACATTGCACTGTTAGTGGTACAACCTATGGTCTTGTCATTTTACTTTTCTAGTCTTTACATAATCTTCTCTTGGTTTCGATTTCAAATGATTTTGTAATTGGTACATATATATTTACTGCTGTTTGCAGTGTATTTGGTATTCATTCTACAACTTCCGGGTAAGGTACTGGGGGTGGCAAAAAAACAATTATGAGAAAGAGCGAATATGAAAAGTGGATTCCTATATTTGTTTGTAGAACTAAAAAAAAAAACACGTTGTATGGTTTCTGGTTTGTTATTATTGATGTGCAGTTTAATGTTTTATTCAAGGACCACTGGTTGTTTTTATTATTATTATTATTATTATTATCATTATCATTATTGTATTAACTGTGAAAATCTGGGAAGAGATTTTTGCTAAACAAGATAAAAAAAAAATAAGCTATTTTTTAACCCCAAAGATATGACATACAATTTTTGTGGTCGTTGTTCATTACCAATACCTCACTTTATCTGGGTGAATTGTTGAAATGTTTTAAGCAAGGTATTATTATTACTACTACTACTACGTATTATTACTATTATGATTGGTAGTCGTTTATGTTGAAGGGTGCTGGTATAGGAATAATTAATTCTATATCCAGCTGTTGGTATAGTGTATTATAAAAGAGATGAGCGTTTTGATGAAAATGACCACAAAAGCTTCTTTCAGTATTCATGGGAAGGGGGGTTCATTCCAATTAGGTTATAATCGTTTCTTCTTCTTATGTGATCAATGTAGTAGTACTTATAATTTATATTACTGTTACTTATCTCGTGCAATATCGTTTTAGTGTTTCATTCAAATTTATATTGAAATAATCCTTTTTCCCCCTCTTTATTAGTGAAATTGTTTTACCATACTCATTTGCATGGTAGAAAAAAAAATGTTCTTTACTGTGGGTGTGTTTAAATAATTTACGTTGTTTTTTTTTTGTTAATTACATGTTTAAACAAAATGACTGATGAATTATAAGGGAAATCAACATAAGTGAACGGTTTTTTGTTTTTGTCCTTTATTTCTTAATTCAATACAAGGTTATGTGTCGAACTTTTATTTTTAATTTTTTTGTTGTATGACGACACCTGTACTTAATTAACATGACACGATTCGGTCATTGTAATATTTGTTTTAAGGCAGTTGTCTAAGGCTCAATGGACGACCGATGATTTTTCTTTTCGTTTTGTTTTCACTTGCTAGCTGTGTAAGGTTAATTGTTTTGTTTTTAAGTAAACTGGCTCAAAAGGAATGGAATCCGTGTAACTTTTCCAACTGGTCCTTTATAATAGCATTGGAATTATTTTTTCATTAAAATTGATTGTGATCATAATTTTTTTTTTGTTTTTATGCGTTTTTAACCCAACATTTTGATTGTTTTGTTTTTTCCACTTCAAAGACAGCACAGCCTTAACTACCTATATAAATATTAAATAATAATAATAATAAAAAGCAGAGACAGTTCCGATGAATCATTTCTCAATCTTGTTCATAATGTTTCATTGTGTTGCCTTTGGTTTGTTTGTTAACAAAGCATGAATAGTTGTTTTTTTTCGCCATATTCGTTTCACTTAAGAATCAGTTTTGGCACTGCTGGCGATCTCGTGATATGGTGAATGACAAAGTACATTGTACTTTATAACCTGTTCTGGTTATAACTATCTTTTAAATTTTTGTTTTCTTTAAAAAAAAATTGCTTTGTTTTTTTGTGTGTTTATTATTAAATATTTCATTACTTGACATTTCTGATGAAAATTTTTAAGCATTATACTTTACTATGGATGGCATAATGTGCTTTGCATATTGACCATTTGCCTGATCGCATACAGCAGATGCACTGGTACTCAGGAATTTCATGTTTTACCTTTTTTTCTTCCTTGAGAATTTTGTTCTTAAGTGTGTATTTGCAGTAATATGTTAGTTATTTTCTTTGTTATGTCACTAATTTGAATTTGTCAAGCACATAAGAGAATCAACATTATTTGTACAATACCTTGAAAAAAAATTATCATTGGAGACGTATTGTACTGTATATAAGAATCGTTCAATGTTGCTAACACTCTAACAGAGAATATATTTTGTAAATTATCACAAAAAAGGAACTCGCACGATAGCGCGTGTGGTATGGTTTTTTTCTTTAAATTACTTGATGTGTCTCTGAGTGATAAAATACAGTACATATAAAAACTACGAAGCTCCGCTCACCAAAGCGAAAATAAATTTCAAGTAGGGAAATAAAAATACAAAATTCGTATACTGTATTTAAAATAAAAACATGAAATTCTTAAAACTGGTAACTCATAATGGTCAATAAAAAAAAATGTCATTTCGTAGCAACAAAGTTGAACTATGACATTTTGATGTGTCAAGAGATTATTACCGAGATGGAAACCCAAGACTTAATGGAAGCGACTGAAACCTGGTGGACAGATTTCAAAGATGAAAACAGCAACGAGCTGCTGTTTTTGATTCTTTAGGACACTAGTGGACAATATAAATTGAACTTGTAAAATGAGTCGATTCACAGGGTTCAGTTGTTGGTGATAACTGGAAGGCCTGTGTGTTCTGTAATCAACTACTCTGTCTTGTATTGCTTACAATTTTAAACCCGTTCTCGTTCTTTCTAACGGGAACTTGAACGAAACTGACTTTTAAGCCAAAAAAAAAAAAAAATGTCAACTTGTGATTTAATGAACTGTTTTACTTTGAGTTTTTGTGATGACACAAATTTTGCCAGGAGTAGTTTATTCATTGGAAAGGTGAAAAAAAAATAAATTAAAAATCACAATAAAAATCAACAAAAAATGGAGAATGTTGGATTCAATCGATTAGTGTGACTACATGTACTATTTACTGCGTATGATGAACCACCCTATGGTGACATGATGACAAGAAGGTTTGGTTTCATCAATGAATTTTTAGTGCAAAGCCTGAATATCAAGATTTCCAGAACATTCAACGTTATAACACCTATAATAGTTTACACAATTTTTACATTCCAAATTTGTTTAATACTTTCTAAAACAAAGCAAAATATTGTTCCAGTATTTTGTGCATTGCGGATAACGTAGGAAAGTGTTGTTTTTAAAATTAGAGTGAAAATTGACAAAATTATAGCACTTGGCGAATTCATTTTCAGTGTAAGTACACTTTTCTGCAGAACACTGAAGCACGAATGGAAGCGTCAATTCACTCTGCACAAATTAGAACGTAGGTACGTACTGTTACATTTGGTGACAACAATTTTAAAGTTAAAAAAATTATTGCCCATTTTGGTATTCTTGTTTTATTAACAGATGCCCCTTGTGACTATATAGTGGTTGGGCTGCAGTTTATGTTAGTGAAAACAAACAAAACCGTATTAATTTTCCGAGTAAATGAAAAATTATGAAGTGTTGTATTGTTTAAGTAACCTAAACTGACATCCATACACATAGATACTGATTAAAAAATAACCCCCTATGCCTAATTGCTAGCAGCACAAGGGGCGTTTCTGTTAAACGAATACTTTTCAAGTTTCAGCAGTAATAATTGAATGGGCTTGGTGTAAAATATATAGTATAATAAAATGTATTTTACAAATAGTGTAGTAGCCTACGATCCATCGAATAATTTTAAATAATTTATGCAAAAATTATTTATATAGTAATTTAGATGTAAGTTTCAAACGTGACATTTATATTAAAACTGTTTTTAATTTGAATTAATAGAAAAAAAAAAACGAAATCACTGAATTTAATTTTTAATTTAATATATGTTTCGCCATCTAACGTCAAAACAACACAACACTACTTGTTTCAGTTTCTTAAACAGGAGGTGAAACGTCACCTGTAATCATTTCGGTTTCAGGTACGGCTCGAACAAGTGATAAATTTTAACGCAAGAGGAGTTAAAACAGTTTTTAATTCCCGGATGACGCCATTACGTCATCAAAACGAAAACACGGAGGAACGCAACTTGGTTGTAGATGTAGATGAGTATTTCGAGGCTTTTTCTAATAATTATCGTAAATGTTTACAGTTCAATTAAATTGAAACAAGATTAATAATGTGTTTACGTGTTATAGTAGTTTTACTCCCGATAAAAATAAACCAAGTGCGTTGCTCGCACGTAGAGTAAAGCCAAACGTTTTCCACTGATACACATTCTGCTTGGGATGACCCATGTTTTGCTAAAAATGAAATAATAGCAGGAAAAGAAAACGAATGAAGAATGAGTGGTGAGGGGGGATCTTGGTGACAGATTACTGGGTTAAGTTAGGCCCCCAACCGAAGGCCGGACATCCGCTCTAGTGATATAAAATAGAGATTAATTATTAAAGTTGGGTACACTTGGTTTTATTCTTCCCACCCCTATTCCATTTTTAGCGAAACCCAGTTGGGTCATCTGAATAGCAGAATAGCTTCAAAACGTTTGCCATTATACTACAAGTGTCAGCTTACAAATAGTTTGGTTCTTCGTTCCGTTGGATGGTTTGGAAGAAATAGAAGAAAAGAAAATTGACATCAAACAACAGGAAATTTGAATAGTATTGTGAAGTATCAAATTTCAAATATCAACATGTGCATCTTCAACGACACATCATTCATACCATCGATGGCTCTGGTTCAAAACGGTAATATGCTTAGACATTTCGAGTTTGACTTATAATGTTTATTTTCTTTCCCAAGATGTTTCACTTTCTTAAGGGTTTCCCCTTTCTGTTCTTCTTTTGGTACTTGTGGGTTATCCAGCCAAGAGCCACCCATGGTACTCAGCTACCCATGGTATTTTTCATGAATGGGTGTTATTTGGGGTCTTCAGTACCGTATCCTTCAGTGTCATAACTGTGGTGCAAAACCAAACTAGTAATGGCCATAGCAGTACCTAAGGTACCTTGCTGGATATCAGTTTTTGCATGGTCAGCAAGTTTAATTTTTTTCCTGCTGAAATTGTGTAAAAACGCTGCATATTAACATCTTTAACAACTTATTAGACTATCATCTAACAACTGATAGCTTTGTAGGTCTGTATTTTATTTACAGTGCTTATTATTTACAACTGTAGTACTGATGTCTATTACTGGTGCAAATACCCTAGTTGTTCAAGAATCAACTCAACACATTTGATTTTTATTTTAGGAATGTACATCTCATAGGAGTCATTATAGACAAAATATGTACAGATTAATGTGATTGAATTTTGCTGCATCAAAATCAGATGTGACATTGATGATTTGTTTATGTGTTGGCCACCACGGTCACTGATTTAACCGCATATGCGAATTTTGTTTGGTTGTCAAGGATAATGGTTGTTTAATGTTTTTTACATTCCCACTTCCTACCGAGAATATCTCCGTTGTGACACTGATAAACGGTGACATGGTTACACGTGTATGGGAAAAAAGTGTAGATGCCACATCAGCAAATGAGGATATATTGAACATTTATGAAGTATGAAAACATAACTTGGAGAGAGTACCTTTCATTCAGTGTAATAAAATAAAAGATCTGTTAAGTAGTTAGGCTACGGAGGATGAATGTTTGTGTTGTCACGGAATTATGAATAACCCTGTATAATTTAAATTGTAATAATGAACTACATGATGGGGGGGGGTAACTTTTCCATCATCCTAACTTATCTATAATCATCTCTCAGGTTAATCTGAATGGTAACTTGAACCATGCTAATATGTAATTATATGTAGCTTAATCACAGTAGGCTAGTAAAACTATCTGAAGTAGACTTAGGCTGCGTTTACGTTGGACGCTTCTCGCTATCAACGCTCATAAACATGCAAAAATAGTCGATGGGTCTCTTTAATTTACATAGAACCTATATTGGTTATCGATGATCTTTGCATGTTTATGAGCGGTTTTAGCGAAAAAGCATCCAATGTTATTTTCTATTTTATTTTTTTTTTCTAAGTTCATTGGAAACTCTACTTCTATTCGTTTTGACCTGAGTGAACAATGTTGGCATGAATTTTGCTAGGCTCTTGCCAGACAACTTCTTTGTCACAAAATTTGCCAACATTTGATCAGTCGGAATTTGAATTACTTCAACAGTTTCTTTAACGGAATACAGCATCTTTCCAGTACAGACTTTCCAGTTTGTACAGGAAAGTGCGACAGCATCTGGTTTTCTCCGCCAGTTTAAAATGGAGCTTATATCCAGAATACAATTTTGCATCTGATGTAGCATCCCAGCTAGCATCTATGTGACATGTTAGGCTGCCTTCTGTTATTTTTTCGGATTTATCCCCATTTGTTTATTATTTTATTTATTATTTTCACAAAATAAATCAAATAAATTTTTTTTTATGGAAATTTTCATATCACAAACATAACGACCTAATAACCAAAGCAGATATTTGTTAAAATTAAAAATAACTTTCACTGACATGATATTTTTTTCAATGCCAAGTAGGCCTGTGCATTTAATTGTCATCACTACTAATAACATTCCACTGATATTCTTCATTTACCAATTGTTAAATGCACAAATACACCTTTGTTGGTGTATTTGTTAAAAACGTTCTTCCTTTCAATTTGTGGCATTTGACTATATTCCATATCGCTTTGTATTTCTTTAGATTTATCTCTCACCATCAATGTCCAATTCTTCTTCTTTGAAAAATTTTCACGTTCATCCAGCTTGTTTTTATTTTATTTTTTTTTACTCCCAACACTTTAGTGGCATGCCATTCCAATTTTCTCAACTTAGTTGACTAAACTTTCAAATTTGTTAACATCTGGCTCTGCTTCCATCATTTGTTGCCGTGGGGTCAGTTAAGATCGTTCGAATAATAAGATTGTTTCACTTGTAGTTCAATTAACACACATGTTTACTTCTTGTCAGTAGAATTCTTTACAATGTACATCTTGTGCAATACTACAATCAGATAGGAAAACATTGTTTACCTCTACATTCCAGATACAAACGCTTTGTTCTTTCTTACAACAATAAGCTACTGGCCCTTTAAGTTTTTAAACTTAAAGGGCCAGTTTAACAATGACTACTATGTTTAATATTTAAATAGCTAAGAGTGAATTATAAATATATTCACCACATGTTAGGCAACTTGCCACCATTTGTTAAAAATATTGCATCTTGACTTTGTCATTGCTTTATACCTGCCTAACTATCTTTACATCTCATGGAGAATTCATATGATATGATCTCTGACAGAGGTTTATAAATTAGTTATATACCTAAATTAGTTATTGAATGAACTCTTTGTTGGTCAAAATTGACCACAAAGAGTTTGATTGGTGCAGACAAAGTTACAACGTTTATGCCATGTTAAGTAAAAGGTAATAAAAAGGGGGGTTGACAAAAGAACATTATCGTTTCCATGGCATACTTTAATATGTTATGTTCTGCTTTCATAATGAGTTCCCTTTCCTTTCCTTTTTGTTTCTTCGTGTATATTGCAAATTCAACTTCCTGCCATAACTCATCCATCAACCACAGTTAACCAGCAACTACGTGGACTTGCTCTTTGTCACTTCGGGTAGACTCGAGAGACTACTGTACTTGTTGAATCACCTGTTTAAAATCCAAGTTTCATATGAAGTTTTAAAAGCATCTCTGTCATTCATTTTTATTGTAGGATGACATGATCGCCTTGACTACAATTTTACTGCGATTTTCATCTGCAACCCACCAATAGTGATGTTTGTTTCAACTGCAACAAAAAAAGACCCT